>JANQDE010001224.1:0-14368 GCA_037157785.1 Cephalotes varians
TTAAAATAATACATTTTACATACTGATAGGTGCTTGGCGTTTCTAGTACTATTTTTTGTTTATTTAAATACACTCATTAACCAAGGCATGCTTCAATTTAACGCCTTTTATAGTGTCTAATGTATAAATATGAAGAGGAACGTGATTTAATGTATTAATATTTAAGCATTCGTATGTTTTATTTTCAGTGATCATCAATTCGTAAAAATGTAATATAGGATTGAAAGTTGTAATAAAATTTTCTACAACAATGTTGATATTCATTTCCTGTGCATCTGTCAATATAAGACATATTTTTCCAATCTGAACGCCATATTAGTATTTTTTTTGACGAATAATCACAGCATCTCCAATTTTGTATGGAGTACCTTTGAAAATTACTTTATTACATTCAAAAATATCAAATTTAATATTAGCACATCGTATTGCGTTTGTTATTGCATCTGAGTATAGCTCTTCGTTAAAAATAGTTTGTTCATGCACATCAACTAAATTTCGTTGATCAGAACCAAACCGTAAGAGACACTGTAATCGCTCATGTTTTATACTTAAAGATTGCGTAACATTAATGAAATTTTTTATATTTCGAATTACTCTTTTAAAGTACGTATGTTTACTTTCAAATCTCAATGTCCACACTTTAATTAAAGGACCAAATTGATCAATGAGATAAGGATAATGGCTTATATAATGGTGTTTAGGACGTAAATTTTTCTTAAATATTTGTGTTCGAAAATCCAAATATTCATTAATTATTACTTGTAAATAAGGCAGAAAGGATTTATGAATAATAGGCGCGCATATAATTTCTACGATTTCAGTTAAAAGTAAAAGGCTATGCCAAATCGGATCATTGCTATCTTTAATGTCATTACATACAATAAGGGGCATAAATCTCAAGAGTGTTCGGATTTCCCAAGCCCCACCAACAATTATATCACAATTTGGTTGTATTTTCACCGGTTTATTTCTAGAATCTTCAGGTGATAGAGAAAACTTTTCAATTTTGCAATTTAATTCTTCATATGTAAACCAGTTTTTTCGTACTAATTCTTGCACTATGAGAGCCAAATCATAAGCAACAATTCCTTCCATTAAATCATGACCTAAACATGGAGGTAAACCAGGCTTGCAAACATGAAAGCTTTGTAATTGGTTGAAAACAGAGTCAAATTTAATGCCATAATTACTTTTTCGATCATTACTCAGCACTGTACTTATAGCCGATTTATAGGATTCCTCAGTACGTAATTCAAAAGATTTATATTCATATGATTTGTTTTCATTAGACATATGCGTATTTTCAATGCTATTATTTTTTTTTTTTTGGAAAAAAATCATCACGCTTTATTAAACAATAACGACAAAAGAATATTGCAGAACTGAAAATTTCCATAAAACCACCAAGCTGGTGATTACCCAGATTGTCACCAGCTATGAAAACTAGACCTCCTTTTCTTATATTATTTGGAGTAATCTCAATTCCAAACGTTTCTAATATTTGTAAATCTCTAATTATTGGACCGTATACTTTATTATGATCAAATAAATTTTCCTTCACTAAAGCCACTAATTGGATTGAATTAATATGTGTTCTTATGTAATCGGGAAGATTACCCAGGCTCATGTACACTCCTAAAATTTTATGCTTCGTTCTTGCTGATCCGATAGGATTTACTATCTCGAAACTGTCTTGATATAATATAACTTTAATTGCTTCCGGATTATTTGCAAAAAATTCATTTTTTTTAAACATTTTACCATCTTGAAAATCTTGAAAGATATCTGTGCTACTTGGCAATGGAAGATCTAAATATGGTTCTATAGATTTATCTGCATACATTGCCTTTATAGTTTCCAAAATTGGAACGTAATGAAAAAAAGTTTCTCTACCTTTAGCATCTGTACCTAGCATTATTTTTTTCGGCGATATATATCTCTTGTTGTGCGTGTAATAATTAGTTCTTTTAAACTTATTATTCAAAAGTTTATTGCTCTTTAAAAACAAATCATTTAAAGTTAAATGTTTACATATTCTATTTATGTTATAATCTGATATTTTCTCCAGTTTTAAAGATTGACGAATATTGTCCAACATATTTTGCCATCCATAATTGTGCATATTCTCAATGTCAGCTGCAAGATGATCAATTGTAGACACGGGAATGAGGTACTGGCTTTCAAGCTTTAAGTAAAACTGAACGATATACGTTAAAAATAGTTGATCTTCGTTTTCATTATTATTAATAAAGACAGCAGACGACTCATCGGTTGATAACGAATCGATTTCAACTGGTAAATTTCCACATTCATCATTAATATTGTTGTGTTCAATTAAAAATTGTCTGTCGACTTCCTGACATATTAAATCTTGATTTCGGTGATATTTACTTAAATGTCCAGTGAAGGATTGAACATTATCGTATGCCTTATTACAATTATCGTACGGGCAATTAATACATACATTATCGTTTCTCATGTGCTCTTTAAGATGTTTTAAAAATTCAGAGTAATTTTGAAATATTTTCTTACACACAGACACAGTACAAATTAATTGAGCATTTTGGTTAATGAGACGTATTTTTGATGATTTGCTTTCAGTTTTGATAAATACACGATGTGTGAGGATCATGTGCATTCGTAAATTGTTTTCTTTTTTAAAAAATTTACGACAGCTGTTGTATCCACATTGAAATTTATCAGATAAACTTTTGTGGAATTGCTGATGTCGGAAATGATCATTCCAAGAATCGGATGTATACGTACAAAAATAGCAATGATACATCATATAAGTCTGAAATTATATTATAATAACAATTAAATTCAAACATAAATATCAATAGCACAAAAATTTCATTTTTAAAAATAAAAACTTACGAAATTATTTTATTTTAGAAATTAAAGAAAATGAACATTAAATATATATATATGTAGAAAATGAAGATTCTCGATATGTCTCACATCTTGTCAATTTAAGAGAATTGCATATGATAATCACATTATCCAATTTATAAAAAATATCAAAAATTATTAAACATGAAGGTTAAAAATTAAAATATCTTATTTAATTTAAGAAAATTTAAAGTTAATAAATAAATTAATTTCTATAATTTAATTTAATAAATTTATAATTTAATAAATTTATAATTTAATTAATTTCTATAAATTCTTTAAATATACCAGGTTTTTTATAATTTTGAAAGACTTAATAATAATAATTTTACAAATTATATTACATATTATGATGTTACTGGTCAAATTATTTTATGTGCTGATAATATTTTATATTTTAAAAAAGAAATAATTCTAATATAAATTTCTACAAAAAGAAATTTTTTATTAGAAGAAAGAATTTTATTAGAACAAATTTTAGAAATTAATAATATTATTTCTTATTCAATTATTTTCGCATAAAACGTGTTTTTGTTTACTTCTCTGTTTATAAATCCGAAATGATATTCGGTAAAAAAAATATGATTCGTTAAAAATTGTAATTTATCATTGGAAATCAGAATAAATATTCTTTATTATTGAAACATTACGATAGAAACATTACGATGAGTTTAAACATTCTTATCCCTACATTTATATGTCACTTCGTGAAAGAAGGATGTTATGAAAAAGCTTATTGTTGCTGTGTATTCGGAAAAAATAAAACACATCATTTCTTATAAGTTTTGAGGCGAAGAATTCGATAAAGAAAGGGAATCGACGTGCAAACATGTTTGTGCAGGCGTACGAACTTTTCATTGTGCGTAATATTTTCGCTATTAAATATAGCATTTTTATCAAATATTCTATATTTTTAATGTCAAAACATGATATATTACCCCTTGTCCACAATCTTGCTTTGAGTGGCTGTAAGCGTGAAACTTTAAGCGTTAAGTGATGTCATATCCGATTTTAAACTTGCTTTAATCCGTAAACATAAGATGTAAGGGAATGGGCAATTTTCATTTCTTAGCATTAAAATAAGTCTTGGATATGTGCTTCAGTCAATGAGAAACAAGAAATGACAATTACTACGCGTAATGATTATGCAACCTAATTTTCATCTCTGACAAGAAATCAAGATTGAATTGATGAAGTTCTCATCAAATTTGTCAAAGCAAAAACTATATAAGAAATTATGCTTGTTTTATTTTTCCCAAGCACACAGCAAAAACATGCCTTTTCGTATAATCTTCTTTCTCAAAAAATACTCTACGAAACACGAAAAATATTGAATCGCAAACATACCTGAATTATCAGCTTCTTTATTATGTTCAGCTCGCAATCACAATTATTAATCACATGGATTAGATCTCTTCAGTCACTGAACACTGAACTGAGCACTGAACAAATTCTGGATGACAAACGACGACTACGATATTTAATGGCGACGGAAGGCCCGGACTCGAGGCCCATCTAGTCAGCCCGGGACCTGCGCATCCAAATCTCTAATGCGCATCCGCGTAGCACCAATTTTGTAAATTTACGCCAGATTTCTATTGTAAATTCACAAATATTGTAAAATCACAGCGAAATGTTCATGATTTGTAAATTTACTACACATTTTTATTGTAGAGTTATTGTAAAATTATAAACATTTCTAACAGTGTGCGGCAGATCTTGGTGCCTAATTATAATTTGTGAATCTTTTTACATTTCCTGCTCATGCGAACTGCGCGCTGACAATTCGACGGATAAAATGTTTTGTGGTTTTTTTCGTTTAAATTTCGATAACTTTTAAACTGGTACTATACAGCCAAACATTCCTAAATGATGTATTTACGAGGTTAGAAAAACGTAAGTCGTAATATATAAGCAGTAAGCAACATTTTTTATTTACTATTGTTTATATTGTCTTTCGTTTTCTACTGTGATTCACTGTTTACGGCTTACGTTTTTTTTGCGTGATATGAGTTTTACTGCTTTGTAGAGATAGATGATACCACTCATATAATTTAGCGTTCTACGCTTTTTTCTTTTCTTCGTCATTGACACGATTGCTCCACAGACACGATTTGTCATTAGACATCTAAAATTTAATTAATAATATAGGAATTAATATTGATGCGAAAGCAGTATTTGAAGTTGGAAACTTTTGTGCTTTCTTTTTTAAATTCTTTATATTTAAGGTAGTACTGTCGTATATAGATTGACCAGCCAGATTTTAATCAAATTGAAAATATTTGTCGATATTTGCGTAAAAATGACTGAAAAAAATTTTCGCGGACCTAGGGTAGCTATAAAAAAAGTTATTAACATTTCAATTTTCGCGTGATTAACACGTTCTTGTGAGAAATTGCTATTTTGCGTCGTTCAATTCCAGATTTTACAAAATTGACCAGCTAGATTTTAATGAAAATGAGTAGAGTAAAAGTTAAAAATCTAAGGAACATTTTGAAAACTTTGATTGGGTACCTGTGAGAGTAGTAATAAATAATAAAATACAAAAAATTGACACTTTTCACGATCGTTCAAGTGAGTGTGGCAACGTTGCAGATGAGGTTAGAGCGCGCACTGTTCAAAATAATACGCACCTTATTGTATCATTCACAAAATAAGTAATTGAAAATTAAGTTTTATTAGTAAAAGAAGTTAATAAATAAGTATAAAGTGTAATATATTTACTTTTTTGTAGGTTCTAGCTGGTCAATTTCGTAAAATCTACAGTATTTACAGTACTGAAAATCTATAGTTTAAAAAAAAATTTTTTTAACACTGTCAAGATATTTTACAAGAGCTAATCAATAAGAAATATATTATTTTCTTTTTTTTTTTTTTTGTTAAAAAAAGCATGAAAGTTTCCAATTTTAAATTATGTGCAATTTTAAATTGAATTTATGATTAGATTTTTCCAAATCCGATCTATTGTGGTGTCGCATCATTGAATGGTTCGAATACGCATTACGACTCAAATAAAGTTTATTTTGTATTTTATGTATGTTGGCCACTATTTATTTATTTAATCTTTTACAAAAAATTTTTTGAACGATACTTTTGTTTAAAATATTAATTATAAAAATTCCTTGCAAAAGATTAAATATCCCCAAAATTTGATTTTATTAATTATTATTGCCGAAATATTTAATCCGTTCTGTACAAACGGGGATACTTCGAGTCCAATTAATTTCTATCCATGAAAATTTTTTGTAACTTTGAAAGATCCCCCACTTCTTATATTTTATCTTTTTCTAAAATAAAGTATAAACATTTATTCTACAAACTTGAAAGTATATTTATAAATTTTTATAGATTTTTTGAATTCAGATAAAATCTTTAAATGGATGAAATGACCGGACTCGAAAATATTCCGTTTGTATGGACAAAGTGTCGTTTTTTACATAATATTGTAAGAATAATATTTATTTATTCTTGGAATTATATATTATTCTTGAAAGCAATAATTTTATACGCTTAGTTAATTCAGGCTTAGTTAACTGCCTTATTTTCTGTCACTTTCTTTCTGCTAAAATTATCAGATAAATCATTAAAATATTTCCAATCCTTTTTGTCGCCAATCATAAATGCTGTGCGAGATAAATAGAAAAATTTATCAGAAAAAAGTCATAATGAGCATTCCGAGTGAAACGGTTGAATATCTCTTCCAAAAAAGAGATACTAAGGTAGATCACTTTGAAGTCAAGAATCAGCTTTTTCACGAAGACTATCATTTCAACAATTCGATGTATAGTTTGATTTCCATTTATTATCCATCAAGTCCTTTTCTAAGAAAAGAATAGGAGACAAATTGAAATGGCCTACGAAAAGCGCGAGGAAAAAGTACGCATAATTTATTAACAAGTCTCCATTCAATGATGCTAATTCTTGATTACAATTTTGTTTCAGTAAACGCTTAATTAGATCCATTACCATGTATACCATGTATAACTTTAAAATGTAACTTTAAAATCTGTTTGCATCTTTTCTCTCTTTTTTTCTCTATATCTTTGAAATAGCTAAAAATATGGAAAAATGTTAAAATGTATTGCTTTTATTTTGAAAGACTAATTATTTTATCGAAAAAAATTTTCCCTTAACTTTGGCGGAAAACGGCAAGGATAACTTGAAAAATTTAAGAAAAGTCGAGTAATAATATATCGTTTAAAAAATCTTATTAGCAGAAAAATTTTGGTGCAAGTATGAGTTCGCTGCATTGTCTCTATGCAAAATAATGGGAGGTCAAAAATGACTCTTACATTTATTTTTCACTCAGACTAACATGATTGTAAAGAATCCTGCGAGATGGTAAAAAATCTGTCTCTTTTATCAATCTCTATTTGTTTTTAGTGATTTGGTTTTAATTTGTTTCCTTAATATGATATCATACATATTTTGAAAATAATAAAAAATTATGAAAGAATTATGAATTATATTTGATCACATTAAAAGCAATACAAAATTTAGCGTGAGAATTTAGAACTTGATTCAAAAATTATTTAAAAAATTAATATTTTATTATATGTGCTCTAATGGGAGGAGGCAAAATATATATGAAAATGTACTATAAGTAATTTAAAAAATCTTAATTTTATGTAAGTAGTTTAAGTATTATATTAAGTATAGTAAATATATAGTAAGTATAGTTCAAAATAATTTATGTAGTAAAGTTTCAGTGCGATGCAGAAATTAATTGTTCCGTAAATAAACAAAATTTGTTTATTTTTTGTAACAATTTTACATTACAATGAGACTTCGCATAATCATTTGCCTAAATCATTTTCAATATTTGAAGTACTTCTGGAAAAAAATTGAAATTTTTATTATTTTTTAAATTGATATATAACAATAAAAATATAACGATATATAACAACAAAAAATAATAACAAAAAGTAAATAAACTATAATAAAATAACAAATTATCAAAAATGTGTTGTTCAATAAAAATATTATGTTATAAACACAACTTTTATACATATATAATTTATATAAACTATAAATATTAATACACTTTTGTAAAAATGTGATATCCTCAAAGAAAAATTTCATGTTCTTTGAAAGAAATTTGATATTTAAATTTCTTTCTTCTCACTTTAAAAGGGGAGTAGTAGTAGTAGTAATAGTAATGCGGATGGGCTAAGAAAAAGCTCTAGTGTCACCTGGATCTCTTGATCTTCTGTGATCTCCCCGCCTGTTATCAGGGTTATGCAGATATCTCCAGTGTTCACCAGGCTTATTAGGCTGCTCATCTTTTTATCCGCTAGATCTCTGGGTTCTATAAACATGCTACCTCAGAGTCTGTATCTTCTACATGAGAGCGCGGGACAACGGCACAGGATGTGTGAACCGTCTTCGCTCCCTTTTCCGCAGAGGCAGCATTCTTTACTCTCGGTGAGGCCAAGTTTGTGTAAGTGACTTCTTAGAGCCACATGTCCAGTGCTGAGACCGATACTAAGTCTCAGTCTGTCCTGTTCATAGCCAACAGCTCACTTCATCAGCTGCTTCGATCATTTGCAACCGTTGGTCAATTTCCAGTTTAAATGCCCCTTCTCTAGCCAGCCTTTGATGATGCTTTTTCCCGTGGCAAAAGGGACGCCGACGACCGGCACCTCCAGGTCCATATATGTTCCTGCCAGCTCGTCTGCAGTCTCGTTGCCGGGGATACCCTGGTGATCAAGTACCTATACAGGGTCAGTTCGTTAGATTCCCCTAGTCTGTTTAGCCAAAAGAGGAGTAAACAAATTTAGAAAAGAAATATCATGTAACTACAAAAAAATATTTATTTATTTTTTATGATCCCTGTTAGGGATTCTCCCTTCAAAAAATTCCAGACATTTTCGGGAGGCTATAGAAAGTTTTTGAAGTGCCTTTCTTGCTTTCGGAGAATAAGAGTCGACAGATAATGCATTGGGGAATTACAAAAACAAGAAAGGTAATTAGAGATTAAAATTGAGGAGGGGCCCTTCAAAGACTTTCTATGGCCTGAAACTTCCCCGCCATGTAACGGTTCGTCTTTTGCGTGACGGACAGGCAGACCGGATCGGCCGGTTGCCGGGTTCGGGAGAGTAGAGATTCGGTTCGAGATTTTATCCTACAATCAGGTCCCCACCAAAGCCTGATTGGCTTTGATAGACAGAGAAGGAAGTTCGTGCTATTATCTGTCTCTCACTCCATGCGTGTCTCTACCCCCACCACCTCAATCAGCGTTCCAGGGGTGCGTTCCACCTAACGCTCGCAATGCTCAGATCGCTTTTCATGCTGTTCCACTTATCGCCCACGACGCTAGTGGACGCTATAAGTGAACAACTTCAGGTGATAGAAATAAACGCTCACAACGCCCGCGCTAAGGAGGTGAGTCGGCGTGAACGTTGAACCCATAATGCATTGGCTGCGTTCGGTAGAGAAAATCGAGCGGCTTTCTCTGTTGAACGCAGTCAATGTTTCGAGCTCCGTAGAAGACGAGGCCATCAATTAGAGAAGAAGGAGTAGACATTAGGTGAAAAATTAGATTAAAAATAATGCAAAATGGAAAAAATAACATAATACGATAAAGATAATGATAAGATATACGACATAATGTTAGCTGCAGATGATGCACACCGTGTTACTTCAGGTAAGATAAAATATTTATTAATTTAAATAATTGTTATGTTTTAGTAACATAATCTTATGAACTTTATACTATACTTCTTTAAATTAAATATATTACTTTAAAGAAGGTTTACTTATAATTAATAATTACATAACTTTGTTTCAATAATTATATCATTTATTTATTAGTTCATCAATAGTTCATTATGTAGTTTAATTTTTGATAAATCATATTCTTTCTAATATTATATAGATATCACCTTTGTTACAAGTCTATTGAATGCAACAATTATGAAAAAAAATGAAACTGACAAGCAAAATGAAATAAAGTCAGAGGTCTTAAGTGAATATAATATGCAATCTGATGCAATATCAGAAGCCTCTGATGTACAAAGCGATATCCAATCAACAGACAACAGTGAAGAGAGTAAGTTTCTAAATTAATATTGTTTTTAATATCAGTAGTTTTTATGTTAATATATTATTATTTTTATTTTTATTAATTGTTTCGAATAAGGGTGTGTAATTATATGTTATATTTTACAGATTCTTTATATAGATGGCCAGAAGCATCTGTTCTTCTTTTATTGCAAACATATGAGGAAATGGAAGAAAAGTTTAATAATGGAAAATTGTCACATAAGAAGTGTTGGGAACTAATTGCTGAAGTATTTAAAAAAGAGGGACACAATGTGCTTCCAAATTCAGAAGTTTAAAAAAGACATAAATCGATTAAGGATCATAATTCTAAATCTGGAAATAATCGACGAACATGGCAGTATTTTGAGGTTTAGAATAATTTTTTATTGGCATTGTTTCTTTGATAATTTATTTAAAATTTAAAAGTTTAAATTTAAAAATTAATGTTTTGTATATATTTTTTTTTATTAATAATTATATCTTATGTGGAATTATGAACAGTGGATTAAATAAGTTTTTGACAAATATACATAATTTTGTGTTTTATAGGATGTGGATAATATGTTTTCAAAAAAGGCCTGGTGTAAACCTATAGCACTTGCTTTATCGACTGGTTAATCAATTAAAAATGTAAACACAGAAAAATATTCCCCAACTTGCTCAAAATTTTTCAATGATTCGAGTTCTGACAAGGAAAATGATCTATCTGAGAAGAGTATGTTCTATTTTAATTGAAAATATTTTATATCAATAATCAATGCATGCATGTTTTTTTGGATATATATTTCAATGAAAGACAAAAATGTAAATCCTTTTTTTTAAATAGATGTTTATAGTATGTAATGACGACTTTTTTAAAATATTAAATCGATCAAATAGTTAAACTTGTTTAAGCTTTGCCTATTGACAAGATTAAAATGCACTTTTAGACCAATCCAATAATCATATATATTCTAATTTCTAATTCTAATTATACGTATTTTAGCTCTATTTAGATGTTAACATGTAAAACATTTTATTTATTTTTCAGATATAAAAGTCACAAAGACATCACTAACAAAACTTTATGAAGAAAGATTGATGCAAAAAGAAGAACATGAACGTAAAAAACAGAAACGTCATGATGAGAGAATGCTTATAGAAACAAAACTGGTTGACACTCTTATACAATTTTTAAATAAGTAATAGTTAACTTATTTTCTTTCTTAATATTTACTCATTTAAAAATATTTTAATTCCTATATTATTTTTATTTAATACATTAATGCCCGTTTCTACCAATGTAGATTAACTTTAATCTCGGTTTAATTTACTCTTCATCTTCTAATTCTAGAACTAGAAAAAGATGTGTGAAAAATTGAAATGTGATTAAAGTTAATCTACGTTGGTAAAAACGGGCATAAGACTGATAAATATTAATATTATTTTTATATTTTAAAAGACTGAGTATTTCTTGTCAACTATGTAAAGATTTTTTATTTGATATTGTGTTTCTTGTCAACTACGTAAAGGTTCTTTATTTGATATTGTTTATTTAATTTTCAGTTTATTTCTAGTTGATGTTTTATGTTTATTTTTATTAATAGATTTTAAAGATGCATAAGAAGCACAAGATTCGAGTGATATTTTTGTTAACTCTGTTGTAAAAGATTTTGATCTGTTACCATAAATAATTTCTTTATGTTAATTAAGATATATGTAAGTACAACGATATAGACAATAATTTTTTTGTACTATATTTTTTATTACAGTGTATGTGTTTGTAAAGGTAATTACAAATATATATATATATATATATATATATTATGTATAAATATATTATTTTGATTTTATAAAGTTTAATTACATTCTCTTTGTAACATATTCATTATCATGTTTCTTTTATGAATTTCATTATTATCACTATTTGCTTGCCTTTCATTAATGTGGTGATCTTGCGTTGAATCTGTAGCTAATATTGGTATTATTACGAGTTCATCTTTCTTTAGTATACAAATATTATGAATAACACAGCATGCTACTATATATTCAGCCATGATATCAACTCTAGTCAAGCAAGGCAAGCAATACATTAAACTTCTCAATCATCCTTTTAATAAAGCGAAACACCTTTCAACTACTCGTGCAGAAGATTGGCAAAAATTATAATGCTTTTGTGCAGCGCTCAAATGTCCGTTAAATGGTACTAGCAAATGTTCATGTAATGCATAAGCGGAATCTCCTACTAAATGGCTGTCAAATGGAAATTTTTCTTCATCATTGAGATATGTCGCCACTTCTGATTGTTTAAATATTCTTTGGTCATGGACAGAACCAGGATAACCCACATAACAGTAAATGATGAATGCTCTGTAATCACATACAACCTACAATAAATAAAGTATTAAAAATAAAACAATGGCTGTATTCAACAGACTGTTTATTTTACACTGATGAAAGTCCGTTCTGAGATTGGATTATTTCTCTAGATCTAAATGAATAATCAATAATGTCAACTCAGAAAATGTTTTGTTGCAAAATAAATGTTCTGCTAAATGTGGCTAATGATAATATAACGATACATGACATCAATATAGCCAAAATTGTTATTATAAATGGTTTAAAAATTTTATAACTTTAAATACCTGAAGTTGGATAGAATGATATCCTTTTCGATTGATATAATCTGCTGCATTTTCTTTAGGTGCTTCTATTTTTATCTACCTACTGTTTTCTTTAAATTTTGTTATTACAGTTTGCGCTTGTTCATCTGATGGCCAAAATATAAATTGATGAGCTATTTTAAACAATGCTCGCGTTACTCTTCTCACAGCTCTCAAACCTGTAGCCCTTCCTACATTGAATCGATCACAGATTGATCTACAAACATATATGTAATATGCACTAACAAGCAAAAATATATATACAATGAAAGCATAAGAATAGATTGTAACCGATAAGAACCATTATAGCCATTTTCCACAAGGCAATTAAGAATTGTTTCGAGGTGGAATTATGTCATAGCCTTTTGTTTTCCGAATAAGATCTTTAGAAATTATATCTAAAATATATTCAAATGTCGCTCGTCTCAATCTAAAAACAAATCATAATTGCTTCATATTTATTAATCATATTTGCATCTAAGATTGCATTTTATATATAGGGTGGCCCATTTTAATCTAACCACTCAAATAACTCACTGGRAATGACCCAAATCAAAAAAAGTTTCGGGACAAAAGTTTCCTATTTTTGGGGGGAAATTGAATGGTGACCTTGAAGTTGACCTTGAAGTCGATTTTCAAGGTTATTTCAAGGTCTACTTCATTTTTTAAAATAGGAACCCCTATTTTTGACCCCAGATTCTGATAGTGCTTGAAATTCTGCGTTCAACCATATGAATTTTAATAGGGGTCAAATATCATTTCAAGGTCATTTCAAGGTCAAAACGTCAAAATAACAGCATTTTTAAAGTTTTTAAGGTAAACTATTTTTTTTAGAATAAACGCCTGTTTTGAACCCTGAAATTTCAAAAAGCATGAAATACCGCCTTCAGTTATATGCGTCATGCTAAGGGTCAAAAGTCATTTCACAATCAAATTGTCGAAAAACTCCATTTTTTAAGGTTTTTTTATTTAATTTTAGCTTCAGGTTGTGTGACATTTAAGATTTATCAATCTTAGTTTGAAAAAAAATTAGTCGTGACTTTAAACTTCACTCTGGAGCCAAAAATCGAAGTTACTTCAAAGTCAAAGATCAAAATAATGAAATTTTTAAGGTTTTTTTTTTCAAAAATCATCATAAGGATTACGCAGCGTGGTGTTGGTAGTTCTTGAATCATGGAGAGAAGCGTTTACCTTGGATTCTGATGGTTACTTTGACCTTTCCATTCAAAGGTCAAGGTCATTTCAAGTTTAAAAAGTAAAAAAAACCATCACCATATCAATAATGTGATTAGCAGAATAATCAGCCATAATGATAATATTAGTCCTAGAGAGCACTATTGTACTTCGTTTTTTTCTGTACTTTAATAAAACTGATATTAAAAATTTTCAATTACAATTTCAAGATCTCAAAAATTAATGTTACTCACAGTAAATTAAATGCAGAGAGCGCAAATTTTAACTTAAATTTAAAATTTCTGAAATAATGTTTAGTTGCAGTAAATTAAATGCTGAAATCGCTGATTTCAATAGAGCAGTGCTCGGAATTAAATGCACATTTCAGCCCGATTTTCGAAGCGCAGCCCACCGTCCTCCCACTACCGCTCGTAGCTCGACGGCCGAGCCGCCGATCGCTCACGTGACGCTGTGCCTCAGGAGTGTCGCGATAAGAAATATGCTGGAACCATAATGATAATTTGCCGAAAAGTACGGTTGGGCTGCGTCTCGGAAATCGGACTGAAATGTGCATTTAATTCTGAGCACTGCAATAGAGGACTCACAACAAACAAGCA
>JANQDE010000124.1:5444-17890 GCA_037157785.1 Cephalotes varians
AAAAAAAGTAACTTTTTGCAAAAAATGACGGTTTGCAAAAAGTTCTCAATATTTTTTGATGAAACTTTGGTGGTTATGTTCAGCTTGCCTAGGACTATAACATATCCAAGTTTTAGCCCTTAATAWTGATTACAAAGGGAGATATAAATTTTTGAAAATATGTGCGAATTAGACGGTTTTTTGCGATTTCTGACTCACCTGATGGTCGTATCGGATCCGCGAYCAGCTCATTCTCTTCGTTTTTTTAGCGCGCATCTTTTTTACATTTACGACTTTTTCGTACGAGCTTTAGTTTTCTTGCTACGAGTAAAAAAGTATTTTTTTTGCACCTTTTGCAATTTTTTTCGCGAACACGCCCACATTTTCAGCTGTTTAAAACTAGTTTATCGTGTTCAGCGTCCAAAAATCTATAAGAAATGATTTTTTTTTAGCTTGTTCTAATTTTTACCCAAAAAAATCTCTGCCGCCTGGACTATTAGAACTCTTCGGGGTGCATTCAGAACTCTAATAAAAATTTCATTTTTTGAAAGATGAGATGCTAACTTCACAAAGGTTAGCGATAGTCATTTAAAAAAACGTTGTATTTTTTATAATCGTCGTTTGTATAATAAAAGAAATATCTTCTCTTAGGGAAGAGAGCGCCTGCTCGCTGCATAGACGGCCGTGCCAACGAGACTGTCACTGTCATCACCACCACCATCAGTACCATCACCAACACCACCGCCGCCACCGCCGTCGCCATCATGGGATTCATGAGACGGACGAGTAGGGATCAGAAAAAATGTATGGAGTAAACATGTTAGACAAGGTATATCTTCCATTGCGGATGAGTCTTCGGGATCAGATGAGGAGACTGCATGATCAAGGCTGATCGAAGATGCCAGCGAGCGTGCCGATCGCCTTATGGCTGGTGATGTTGGTGTTGATCCTGTCGCTGACACACAGAATGTACATTGGACGTGAGTATTAGTTCTCCTCGCTAAAAATACGCGAATTCTTGTTTTGGAACGAATATGAGCGCATATTTCGGCAAATAGAAAGTCGCCTCGCGAAATCATGTGCTATGTACTAATGAAATATATTATGAGCAACAGATTTCTTTGATTATAAGTATAATTCTCTGATTATAAATAATTATGTATTTACAATTATATGCAATTATAATTATAAATATATTATATTATTTTGTTCTTGTTGTAATTTCTTTATTTTTTTAATTTTGTATGCGGAAGAATCAAATAATTTTTTAAATTAAATTATTTAACAATGATGTCAAGCATTAACGATAATTATTCCTTTAATCCCGTCGTACAAATTAATATTTAACATAATGATTTAATAATAATTGCGAAATTTGTAAGAATATCCCTGTTATTGAAAAAGAATTCTTAAAGAATTCGGGATTAAAGAAATAATTATTGTTAATGCTCCCAGCAAATGAAAACAGATTGGAAAAAATTAAAAATTATTCATTTTATTCAACATTGCTAAATGCTAATTCTTGATTTTTTTAATTCGTTATCTATCCGCAATAAGTGTCAATGTGTACATACGAATTGGCCGTTTGCTTTTTAAGTCTGACGTAATGCTTGCGAAGATGAAACACGTCAGCTATCCGTTCGAATATGTTGCGAATACGTGGGGAATTCAAATGCGAATAACCTTGTTCGCAATTGAATCTGATGGCGGACTACTACGGTTTTCGGATTGGGTGAAAATGACAGAAGTGAGCAACTCACCCAATTATAGTTAATCTTATCTCGTGAAAAAACGAAATTATTCATGTGAGCGGGCTCGACACGAAATTTCATGTGAAAAAGTGATTAAAAGCAGTGACGAAAAGAAACAACTGTTTTTCGTATATCATGAATAATTTAATGATCATTAATGCAATATTGAGAAAATTCATTGTTGAGAACTCGAAGAAGATTACGAGATGCCTCAGATCCATTTAATATACCGGAAAATGAATTCCGTAGTCTTTACAGGTAAATGTGATTGTTTAAACTTTTGAAGGTTATATTTTCTTAAAACTCACATTACAATAAAAATTGAAAAAATACAATCGAATATATAAAATGAGTACATGATAAATTTTTTTATAATTTTTCAAAGATTATCCAGAGAAGCTGTCTGAGCTCTTATTGAAGAGGTCAGACCTTTACTACCAAACATAAAACGACGTCATACAGTTTCTATTGAATTACAGGTATTGAAGTTAGGATATCAAAAAATATACAGAGTGATTTAGAACAATCTTGTATCCTTGTAAAGACGTATTCCTGAGTAAATTCTGAGACGATTTTTCTTTTTTTTTACAATATATAATGATTTATTTTTCTTTATTGAAATCTTGATATTTATTGTGGCAATAATTTTTTGTTATAGGTTTTAATTGTATTAAATTTTATAGCTTTTGATTCATATCAGAAGCGTGTTGGTCAAGATTATTATTTATTATTATTTATTATTATTTATGATTATTATTATTTTTATTAGATTATTTTTTATTTTATTTTATTTGTGACTTTAATTCTAATCTAGTTTAGAACTGCGTCATTATGACCGGTTGTGTTCAGCGCGTAGTTTGAATGTGCACTGGATTATAGTTTAATTTAAATAGAATTATTATTGAGCATCAACATCTAGCTTTGACCGAAAGTTGGCCGTGATTTAAATTATTTAAAATTAATTTATCTATTATTACATATTTATCTGTTATTATAAATAAAATATTATGACCAAAAGTCTTGTTCTAATGTATATTGATTGATAATGTATAAACTTACTAATAATTTTTTATTGCCACTATTGTAACGTAAACGGCCTCTCGTAAAATCTTGATTATCCTTCATGTAATTCAATAAAATTCTTTTCTGTTTTTCCGTAACGTTCATTTTAATTTTCTGTATTCTTTTTCTTAATATTAATTAATTTATTAACAAATTTTAAAGCACTCTTAACCTCTTTTCTTTTACGTTTTCGGCAGATATTTTTTGTGAAAATGTGAGATTACTATACCGGAAGTATCTAATTATTTTACTCAACAGTTCCATAATTGGGTGACCAAAGTCACGTGACATGATATTGTGACAAGTGAGTAAATTCACCCAAAAACCGTAATAGGCCTCCTGAACTAATTTCGATTATTAAAATCTCATATCAATCAATATTAATTCACCAAATCGAGAACACGCATCTTTTGAATCGTAACAAAATTGAATTATCATACGTTTAATTCATTTTGCAATCCGTAGGATTTAATTCTCGGAATTCAATTCGTGCAAAATCGATTTTTGCATCTTATATTTTTTATTATATTAAAAATAATTTATTTCAGAATAATAAGGTGTTGTTTTGTATTGTAACTGAAAGCTTAAAAATGATTGAATAATTAATTACTTTTATCCGTAAAAGGCAATTTATTTATATACACAGTGAGCCATTTTAATCGATCCACCTAAATATCTCTGTAGGTAAGCCACCTACAGAAACATAGTTCGGATAAAAATTGTCGAGGACAATGGGGACTATCCACCTGTACTACTGACCTTGACCTTCAGGTAGATTTTCAAGGTCATTTGAAGGTCAAATTAATTTTTTTGAATGGAAACCCCTATTTTTGACACCGGATTCGGAAAGAACGCTGTACCATTTCGAACGTAAAATTTCCCGTCAAGATCAGTAGTACAGGTGGATAGCCCCCATTGTCTCGACAATTTTTATCCGAACCATGTTTCTGTAGGTGGCGTACCTACAGAGATATTTAGGTGGATCGATTAAAATGGCCCACCGTGTATACAGGGTGTCCCATTTTAAATAATGCATTAAGATTTTTCGAAAACTATGGTAGATATGAAAAAATGTTTCAAACAAAAGTTGTATGGTTCGGAGTGGGACATAAGAAGGTACCATTGGTTTAACCTTGGGTAGCATCGTTAAAGTCAGATCAAGATCGCATCAATTTTTTAAAAATAGAAAACCATATTTTTGATACCAGAATCTAATAGTTGATAGCAAGAGCTTTTCAAAATATTATAATGAAGTTTATTTTCATTAAGTATTTTCCGAGTTATAAAACTCGAAAGTTACAGTCTTCAGCATTACCCGAGTAGCACAAAAACACTGGTCTTATATTGGATCTATGTCGATTATCCAATGATCTTATATCGGCCCAACATTTTGAAATGACAATGAACCGATATTGGCGGCGTCACGCTGATTTACCGATGGCCAATGGTTGGTGAAATGTTGGATTTTACATTTAGCCCACATTATACCAACAACTGAAAAATGATTCAATCGCATAAAAACATTGATCCAATATCGGGCATATTTTGACTGTCTAAATTCTGGCCCAATGTTGCCAAGTAATAATGAACTAACATTGATTGCAAGGCCTTGCGCACAATGGAGGAAATATTAGGAACAGAAATAAATATTATATTCGTCCATAATACGATTGCAAACTTATTTAGAATCGTGGAAGCGATTGTCGCGACAGTAAATCAGAAACGTCAATTATTAGTTCTTATGATTCTAAACGAGTTTGTAATTATAGACAAGGTATAAATATTTAATACTTATTCACGTTCCTAATATTTTTTCCATTGTGTATAGAACTTTACAATACATGTATAATTTTTAGCTAATATTAATTTGGGAATATCCCGATGGACCATGTTTCGATCGAACACCATCAATCACAGAAGCCTAGAGCGGCCTAGAGGCTTTCCATTGTTCATTTTAATTCACTTTGAAATAAAAAATAATTACTACAGTAAATTGAAAAATAACGTATTAATAAAGTTTCTTAAATGATTTTTCCTTTGATATTGTACYCTTATTACGATAATGAGATCTTGTTTAATATTATTTTGAAAAAAATTATTGGTTGGTCCACTTCGGCTAAACATCGTTCAACAAATGGTTGGTATTATGTCGTTAATCGATCAATAATGTATACACTTAAATAGGGAAAAATACTGCTGGTTATTTTAAATTAGTTTAAAATATACGAGGAAGCACAGCAATCCTTTTAATTCTTATAAAATAAATAAATAAATAGCCTGTCTAATGATTCATCGGATCGTAGCATTCTAATAATGTCGATCCAACATTGTTTTCCCAACTGCCGATGTTTCCGATTTAAAACCAACCGTTAATCAACTAATATGTGCTGCTCGGGTAGTATCGGAACCCTAAATTTATTAACGTGCTATTTCCGGATTGTTAATTCCGACCTCTTTGACAAAATTATTCATGCCGATTATTTCCTGTCAACGGATGTCCACGAGAACGAGTGTGTGCGATCTTGTTCCTTCTTTTTTTCTCGTGTTCTAAAACGTGATACCCGAGCATTACAAGGATAGCATCTTGCCTTTACCTCATCGGTAAAAACGCGAGAATGTAAGATGTGTGTGCGTGCGTGCACGTGTACATACAGAAAAATGGTACATAAATATTACATGTTTCAAGTAAATGATAAGTGTATTGTAAAATTATACATAATTATAAGGAATATAATCTTTGTAAAGCTAATCGTTTCTTGAAAGTACAAAAATAAAAATTGCGTCATTATTTTTCTTATCACTAGAATGATCTTCTTCTGCATGTGCGAATAATTGCTTGGCGCGCGGGGATGGGGACTGCCTGGCAAGCGTCCGCGCACACCGCGAATCCCATCATCACTCGGCGCGCTGGCTACGCCATCTCTACTCCCCGCAGGTCGAGCTAGCAACGGGCAGTAGAAGGCTGGGCGGACGCGCCTTTTGGGCAATCTTCAAAAATTAATATCTCGTTGACTATTGCGAAAAGTTAAAAATGCTACAGGACTTTCCACCTTAGTTTAGTCCGCTGTAGCTGCCCATGAAAATTGTCCCCACAATTATCAAACATCCTGTATATATACATATATATGTTACTGCACTTTTATCGTTAATTTATCGTTGTGGGTTCAAAGAAATAAATAATTTGTTTAATAATTCGCACAATCATACGTAATTTATTTTATATCTATTCACATTTACATTCACTGAAAAGATTGATTTTTTCTTCTTTATATTCATTTTCAGCATCTCGGAGAATAAGATATGAATTAATGTTATATATTTTTATGTATTTTCTATGCGATTCAATTTTATTTTCACGAATCAAGAAGTGGTATTCATCGTATTCAATCGGATTTATTCATTCTAATCCGTTTTCGTTTGCTGGGCTTGACGTCATTGTTAAATAATTATTTGATTCTTCCGAATACAAAATTAAAAAAATAAAAAAATTACAACAAAATAATATATTTATAATTATTATTGTATTATGAATACATAATTACTTATAAGAGGATTATACTTATAATCAAAGAAATCTGTTGTGATTCTGAAGAATTCTTTAATCGTACAAATACACATTAATAATCTTGTTGACAAGATTAAAAGGCCAATTTTGTATCTCTTCAGAAATTTACAATATCTATTGGACTCTTCACAATTCTTTTTAGAATATTCGAGGAAAAAACATATGATATGAAACGAAATTTTTAAGTAACAATGTCTCGTCCGGATGAAGTAACAAGATTAAATTTGGAATAAATATATGAAATGCATTTTAATCAGTATAAAAATGTGTGATTCTATATTTTATTTATGTATACATGGTGTTTTTTAAAAAGCCACTAATCATATAGTGTTACTCCTCATCTAAAACTGAGTCGAAAAGTCCTGAACCATTTTTTTCTACAATGCTCAACAAAGCGGTAATTACTGAGTAAAGTTGATCCAATCGGCGCCGTCCTTTAGACGGGCACACGTGAGTCCGTGACGGGCGTCAGTGAGTCGCGTGCTTGGTAAATGCGTGAGCGTTGGGCCGCTATGTCGATCACACATACTACCGGTACGCGACTCATTGATGTGCGCCCGTCTAAAGGACGGCGCCAATTAGATCAACTTTACTCAGTAATTACCGATTTGTTGAGTATTATAGAAAAAAAATGGTTCAAGACTTTTCGACTCAGTTTTATGAGGAGTAACACTATATGATTAGTGAGCGCTTTTTAAGAAACACCCTGTATAAATAAAACTAATTTATTTATGTATGTTTATTAAAATTTCAATTATTCTAACCAATGTCTTTCTCTTTAAATATTTTAAAGCTATTAAATAATTCAGTTCAAAGTTTTGCATTGAATCTTTATATTTTTTAGCTGCAAATTTGAATCAAAAAACATTATTTTTGAATAGTAATCTTTGATTTTACTTTTAAGTAAAAACTCTTGTAACACACACATTAATGTATAATTTTCAGAATCATGCACGATCAACAATTCTTCGGGTGTGTGCAAGCTTATAAAAGACTACTCGGGCGCTTATGAGGAATTCTTGGCCGGCAAAACGTCCGCTGGATGCGAATTTTTAAGTTTCGACTCGATAATATGTTGCCCAACAAGAAATCATGTGAAACCGACACCAACGCCGCAATTATCGATTGAACAGATAAATCAAGTGCGACCTTTGAAATTAAATGGATCAAGAGGAGCTGTAGCGCAAGCAAGTAGGAATTTTTTTCTAATCTATTCTCTGATTAAAGATGGAGCAACTTCAACATTTGTCGAAACTAACACTCAATTTACTTTTTGTTTTTTTCACACTTCTGACTCTTCGAATTTTTTAAACATACAATACGTAAAATATACAATCTCTTAAATGATACAAATATCTTATAATAATAATAATCAGCTTATAATAATCAGCTTATCAATGCTAAACTGACAATGTAGACATGCTCAATGAGCTCGAGTGAAAAATGTTCAAAACGTTTTTCTTCCTTTCATGCGTCATATTTAAAAAAAAATATCAATCTTACGCGTAAACACTTCTAAGAAATTATAACGTAATCACTTAGGAAATTCGACTTCGTATTAATGAGATCTTGAAAAGCGAAACAAGAAATCACGATTTATCAAACAAAAAAAAGATCGGTTAAGATATGAGTTTAATTCGAATTTTATGTCCTCTTAATCCACTGTAATGTTCTCTTCTCCTTAGAATGCGCGAAAATTGCAAAGGCTGTCTGCGATTTCATGCTACCATCCACGTTGACATTCAACCGGCAACCTGTTAACACGTCATTATGCGCTCTGCAAACGTGCAAACTGATCGTCGATAGTACGAAAGCCGAAGCAAAAGGATTTCCGCATATGGCAGTCATTGGTGTCGACAGTTCCAATGAAATCTTGTGGATTTGCGGCAGTAGCTTAATTTCCAAGAAAATCGTCTTGACAGCGGCTGACTGCACTTGGATAGCGGTCTGGTAAATTTTAATAGTTTCATCTTTCTTGATCTTTCATTTTATTTTACAAAAAGAACGGTTTTACTGAAATATCAAAAAATTTAGCTAAATACAGATCTGAAAATAATTTTGTTTTTGAACTATCAAAATAATTATGTAGGATGTTCAAATTAGTTGCTAAAATATCAAAATTTTTTGCAACATTGCTCATTATGCTTAAGTATTCTATTTCTGATTATTTTGACAGTGTAACAAAATTATTTTCAGATCTGTATCTATCTAAATTTTTAGTTACTTTAGCAAAGTTGTTCTTTTCTATGCTCGAAAAAATGATGAGAAGAAAATTATCAAGATTACTTTTAGATAGTTAGATATTCTAAAATAAAAAAAATGGTTTTTTATCATTATAACTATGTAGTTCCTAACTATAGTTCTTAGCTATAATTTTTGATCGAAATTGAATTTTAATTGAATCTTAAAATCTATTTTTTCCGAGCTGAAATTTTACAAGCGATTTAAAAAAACGAAATTAAACTTTTGAAACATACTTATGCGTGATTAAATAAGATACTCAAATAAAATTGAGGTACTTAAACAAGTGTATTATTTACTTAATCTTTAATATAATTTAGTATTTTAAATATTCTATTTCAGCATTCTATTTCGGTTATCATCAAAATATTTACGTCGATAAAAAATTGCAATTAAAAATGCAAAATCTTTCTTAAAGTTCTTCTAGAAAAAATTTTAGTTTGTTCTATCATTATTGGAAACTAGAAAAAGTTGCTTTTTTTGCTCTTTGACTTATTCGCTTATTGAGCTTGTTAACGCGCTTTGATGTGCGTTAATAAATAATTATTGTAATAAATCTTATCCCATTCAAAAAAGGGGAAAGGGGACTAATTGGGTGCAGCTCGGCGATCTGAATCTCGTGCGGACGAATGACAACGCGATGTCGCAGACTATCGCAATCAAGGAAAGAATAAGGTATCCTAACTACAAACGCCTGTCGGAATACCATGATATAGCTATATTGCTAGAGAAGGGAGCTATCTATAATGCATACGTCAGATCGGCGTATCTTCCGGTTGATTGGCCTAACGTGAATCTGAATAACAAGACAGTCGAGGGATGGGGTCGAGGTAAGATTGTAAAGAGCGAAACTTAAAAAGTTATCAAAACTAAGTTACCAAAACTAAAATTAATTACTAAGTCTTGTAAATTTTTTGTAGTCCCATACAGACGCAATCTAATGAGGGAGATATGTTTTATTTTTATACATATGAATAAGGGCATTAATAAGATCAAATTCTGATAAGGTCATTTAATCTTCCAGGAGACTCGGGTGGTCCATTGAAAGTAATGTTCAATTTGTCCTTTAACTGGTCCTTCACGAGTCTTGCAACGCAAGTTTCTTTGATGGTGAGAGTTCCATGGAACTCGGAATAGGGATCGTCAACGAATGGCAAATGCGCGGAAGAAATCGAGGAAGATACTTGTCAGGTAATGTACATTTACATCGAGAAAATTTTCATCCTCCTCTGAATAAAAATTTTATTTTAATGCGAACCTCTTAAAATCTCGCTTTTATAACTATTAGTTAAGAGGATGCTGAACAGACAGCCGAACTTGAATGATGTCGATAATACAGACATATCTAATTCAGAACTAAAAATGACAAGGATAATATGATTGTAGATAATGAAAGTGACAAGGACAACATGCTTTGTATTGCTCTATTATAGCGATATCGCACATACATATTCGCACAAATTTTCATGATCGTACAGTTGATCGTACTTCTCTGTTTATTTTTCTTGTAAGCTTCAAAATTCAAGGTCTCATAATATTCTTCTGCATAATATTGTTGCGGGCAAATGCTTTTATTTTGGTTATATACTTAGAATTTTATATTATACAATGAAATAATCTAGGTGATAACAGGAAACTGTAATTTAAAAAATTTTTTGATTTTTCGTATTATTTTATATTTACCAGCATTTATTTGCATTTTTTCTCTTATTTTGGAGATGGACTTTTTATTCTGTATAAGGAAAGCAAAGAAAATAGAAAAGTACGAAATGTGCATTTGGTTGGTAATACAAACAACTCCAGCATCCTCTTAAATCTAATCGTGCACAATTTACGTTTGCTTCTTTTCAATTCTATTTCTCTAGAGACCAAAAGCTCGATTTGACTTCAATTGAACATAAGAAACATTATTATATCATTTTTATGACGAAAACATTTACAAGCAAAGGCAAATTAATCGAATACACTCGTTGCTATTCAAGGGTGATAGCGAAGGACTACTCACCGTTTTTAACACGGATCATGAGTGCATGTATAGTGTGATCGGAGTTACCAGTCTCGGACGATTTTGCAGCAGCATCATATGGCGTGTATACCGAGTCTACCATTACTTCTCCTGGATAGAGAGAACCGCGTGGCCAGAATACTTTTAACATACCTCATTATTCCTTTAATTTAAATATACTAAATGTATCCATATATATATATATATATATATATATATATATATATATATATATATATATTTACAATGTATGTAATGTATGTATTTAAATAATGTATTCATGTTTTTAAATATCAAATACATTTTTATATTACAATAGTTTGTTCATTCCCTAATGCGAGCTTTTACTAAGAACCAAATCTTAACATCATCAAGAGACACGGTTGTATCTCGGCGCTAAAGTGTATGCGCGAGACCGAACCGTGTATCTATACGTGAACCGGCGTTGCAGGCACTTCGGACTATTAGATCTAAAGCCAACGGCACACGATGCTTGTTTTCCTGCTGGATTGCTTGCGTTTTAGCAAATTACTAAAATTGCACCAAACAGAAGACAGAATTTCTAGTAATTTACTAAAACGCAAGCAATCCAGCAGGAAAACAAGCATCATGTGCCGCTAGCTTAAGTAACGGTTGAGCCGATTGAATTTTGAGTAGATTCAATCGACAGCTTGGATTTGAATTACATAATGACTGTTTTAATTTTTTCCCTACGTGTTTCCTACAAACGGAGATATTGCGACGCAAAGTTCGAATCTAGAAATTTTCTTATTAAGAAATATCGTCGTCGTCATTGCTGGAGTTACAGAGTGAGGATGATGTCCTTTTGCAGTTTTTGACGCAAGAGGCGCTTGCGATCAAGTCTCACTAGAGACCCTCTAATCAGAGTCTAGACAACACGTAGCCTCGTCTGTGATTGGTCCGACATTTTTCGTCAATTCGCATCAGTTATTTGAAATATATTTTTGTAAAAAAATATATTTAGAAAATAAATCATTAAAATTGTAATGTTATTATTGTTTAATTTATTATTATTAATTCAATATATTGTTAAATAACATTTTTCTATAATAACTTTTCTATAATAACTTATGTACATATGTAAAAAAAAAACAGAAAAAAGAAGAATGTTAAAAAGCTAAACAAACTTTTTAATAATTTTATATATTATAATAATTTGTAGCGTTGGGAACCATCTTGAAAATTAACCTTCAGGGAACACCTTCATTGTGTAGCCTTTTTGTGTTGAATTATGGCAGAAAAGTGCGGCATCTAACCATATTTATTTTTAATCAAAGTATTGTAAAGTAGCGAAGAAGCTTGGTTACGCAGCCTCCGTGTATAACGCATATTTGTGGTAGTGACACCTTTTTAAAATAAGGTCAAAAAAGCGATAAGTGTCTGCACTCATCGCGTACGCGTTAATTTTTATACAACCTATATGGTATCTTTGTAACAAATTATTCTAATCCGTGATATTAACCTTTTCTAACTTAAGTGGTAGTAACTTTTTTTTTGTTTACGCGGGGGAAATGCATTTACGCATATCCCGTCCCAGGGGAAGAGGACGGGATCATATGAGGCTCGCTCTATTTAATGGGCCCTACCCACTAAAACTCCCGCAGATGTCCGATCTTTGGCGTTGTGGGAATGAGCAAGAATCTGGATCGGGAGGGTCCCGTTAGCACACGTCCCGATAGCACACGTCCACACACATCGCCCGGTGCTTAGAGTTTTTCCACTGGACCACCAATCAGAAAATTTTATTTTAAATTAGCCAATCGGTGACGTAGGCTATCGGAGCCCACCCTCTGGATCTATGCACTACTACCGGCACCCCCCC
>JANQDE010000124.1:28152-77006 GCA_037157785.1 Cephalotes varians
CACTTGGCAACATTGGGCCAGAATTTAGACAGTCAACATATGCCCGATATTGGATCAATGTTTTTATGCGATTGGATCATTTTTCAGTTGTTGGTATAGTGTTGGCTAAATGTAAAAATCCAACATTTCACCAACCATTGGCCAATGGTAAACTAGCGTGACGCCGCCAATATTGGTCCATTGTCATTTCAAAACGTCGGGCCGATGTAAGACTATTGGGTAATCGACGTAGACTCAATATAAGACCAATGTTTTTGTGCTACTCGGGGCACTTATAAAGGATTCAATGTACATCATTGTCTTAGTTTTTTTATACAAAACATGGGCAAATCATACTAGTATTTGCCATAAGTGATAATCATTTAAAAAAACGTTGTATTTTTTATAATCGTCGTTTGTATAATAAAAGAAATTATATTTTCTTTTAGGGAAGCCCGAGCAGCACATATTGGTTGACCAACGGTTGGCTTTAAATCGGAAGCATCGACAGTTAGGAAAACAATGTTGGATCGACATTATTAGAATGCTACGATCCGATGAATCGTTAAACAGGCTATTTATTTATTTATTCTATAAGAATTAAAGGGATTGCTGTGCTTCCTTGTATATTTTAAACTATTTTAAAATAACCAGCAGTATTTTTAACTATTTAAGTGTATACATTATTAATCGATTAACGACATAATACCAACCATTTGTTGAACGATGTTTAGCCGAAGTTGGACCAATCAATAACTTTTTTCAAAATAATATTAAATAAGATCTCATTATCGTAATAAAGATACAATATCAAAGGAAAAATCATTTAAGAAACCTCATTAATACGTTATTTTTCAATTTACTGTAATAATTATTTTTTGTTTCAAAGTGAATTAAAATGAACAATGGAAAGCTTCTAGACTGCTCTAGGCTTCTGTGATTGATGGTGTCCAATCGAGACATGGTCAATCGGGATACTCCCAAATTAATATTAGCTAAAAATTATACATGTATTGTAAAGTTCTACGCATAATGGAAAAAATATTGGAAACGTGAATAAATATTAAATATTTATACCTTGTCTATAATTACAAACTTATTTAGAATCACAGGAACTAATAATTGACGCTTCTGATTTACTGTCGCGACAACCGCTTCCACGATTCTAAATAAGTTTGCAATTGTATTATGGACGAATATAATATTTATTTCTGTTCCTAATGTTTCCTCCATTGTGCGCAAGGCTTCGCAATCRATGTTAGTTCATTATCACTTGGCAACATTGGGCCAGAATTTAGACAGTCAACATATGCCCGATATTGGATCAATATTTTTATGCGATTGGATCATTTTTCAGTTGTTGATATAATGTTGGTTAAATGTAAAATCCAACATTTCACCAACCATTGGCCATCGGTAAAYCAGYGTGACGMCGCCAATATCGGTTCATTGTCATTTCAAAACGTCGGGCCGATATAAGACCATTGGGTAATCGACATAGACCCAATATAAGACCAATATTTTTGTGCTACTCGGGAGATATTTAAAAATTAGAGCGCCTGTTTGCTGCATAGGCGGCTGTGCCAACAAATATTAGCTAAAAATTATACATGTATTGTGAAGTTCTATGCACAATGGAAAAAATATTAGGAACGTAAAGAAATATTTATATCTTTTCTATAATTACAAACTCATTTAGAGTCACAGGAACTAATAATTGACGCTTCTGATTTACTGTCGCGACAACTGCTTCTACGATTCTAAATAAGTTTGCAATCGTATTATGGATGAATATAATATTTAATATTTATTTCTGTTCCTAGTATTTCCTCCATTGTGTGTAAGACCTTGCAATCAATGTTAGTTCATTATCACTTGGCAACAATGGGCCAATATTTAGAATTTAGACAGTCTACAAATACTCGATATTGGAACAATGTTTTTATGCGATCATTTTTCAGTTGTTGGTATAATGTTGGCTAAATATAAAATCCATCATTTCACCAACTATTGGCCATCGGTAAACTAGCGTGACGCCGCCAATATCAGTCCAATGTCATTTCAAAACGTCGGGCCGATATAAGATCATCGAGTTATCGACATATACTCGATATAAAATCAATGTTTTTGTGCTATTCGGGAGATTACTTTCTATGGAGATACGTCAAAGGCATTGTGTATTCTGAACCTCCAACAACTCGTGTTGGAGGTTCAGAATACACAATGCCTTTGACGTATCTCAACAATAACATGATCATTTGAATTATTACAACATTTGAGAATATTTCATCGGAGATCCTAAGAAACCGTAGATTAATTAATTCACCGAATTAATTTATGTTGTCAAGTCCACGGTCAAAACCTTAAACATTTACGTAACTCGTCAACGGGTCAATTAACTTACGTAATAAATCAACTAACGAGTTACTTTTTTCAATGAGTAACGCGTAACAAATTACTTGTCAAAAATGACTATTCCAACTCTGGTTACTATTATTATAAAAAAATTGTAATTATCATTATCAAATCGTTATTATAAAAAAAAATAAAAGTAATGATGACGTTACTTGTAACACGTCGTACTTCTCATCCCTAATTTTATATTTATGTAAAAGTTCACGTTTAAAAGAAATGTGCCTTTGTGCATTCCTCAAAAGTATTCACGAAACATTATTGGCGCGTGATAGTATCGACTAAAGCTAAAAGTTGATATTACTTTAAGAATTAAAATTATGTCATCCTTCTTCAACATTGTCTTCTCATTCGATATTGATGTATTCACTTACTTCTTTCTCATGCTTATTCGTTATTTTTCATTCGTTAATTCAAGCCGCGTCGACACTTGTGCATTTATATAGTTTTAAAAAATCGTTTATCTCAATATTGTTATGTGTAGCACTACTTACCGCGTAAATGTAATTGACTTAATTTCTACATTATATATACACACACACACACACACACACACACACACACACACAATATCTGCATTCTAACATTTTTTAATTTTTAAAGTATATTTATTTTTAAGCTATGGATAAGCTATATATAAATAAAATAAAATTTGGGCCAAGCATATGGATGTTTCTTTATTATTTATTGTCGGCATAGACGTATCATTTAAATTTTATCTGTTTCTCGTTTAATTTTTATATATTTATAGACAATTTTTATTTTTGTATTATATTGGATATGAATGAAAAGAGAATCATATGCAGCAAGATGCAAATTTTTACATCACGTTGATTGTTGTAAATAATATTTGATGTTTTATCACGTTTTTGCATATTTGTTTTGTTTTATTACTTTCTATCAAAAAGATCATTAAGAACCATATATATTTCGATTATAGTACACACGTATTGTCTAAAAATGTATGGACGTGTGATCGGTATCACCAGTGACGTCAACCTTAATATCACGCTCAAAACGCAACGCTCCAGTCAGTCGCTGACGGCCGATGTGTAACAAAGTGTTTTCTTCAGGTCAGTGCAGTCCTCGCGCATAGCGTACGCATTTTTTTATTTCGCTCTTGATTAAGCACGCATTTTATTTTAATTAATTATTCATTCGGTAGCATGACTAATTTTAATCACATGTTAAATAATTATCTGTTCGTAATTAAATCTGTTCGTAAATAATTTTACATCTGAAAAGTATGTGAAAACGCACATTTGAAGATTACAATTCGATAATAATTACAATCTAAATTTTTTCGTAAATATATTACAGCGTTAATGTCGCATTTTTTTATGCTGTCAAGAAACTTATATGAATCTGGTACTCGACTTTAAGAAAAAAATTTTTTAATACGTATTAGCATTTTAATGAATTAACATTTGAATTATGATTTGTACCACCTTTCTTTCGTATCTCAATGAGTTGAAAATTATTATAAAGAGTTGATAAAATTCACTCTACTTTAAGTTATATTTTTTATTCCATTCCACTATGTTTTTTATGCCATCTAATTAAGTATCATTTGTACCCATTCATTTTGTTTGTACTCTTAAGGAGATAATTATACCGAAATTTCAAAATAGGAGTAAAAGATCATTTTGCTATTTTTGATGATATTTTAAATTCGTAAGTGATTGCTGTTTCGGAATTATTTGTACCGATTTGTACTAACATTTGTTTGTTTTTAAGGAAATGTTATTGGAAGGAAGTTTCATAACAAGAATAAAAATTAATTTCATCATTTTTGCAAATATCTTAAATCCACAATCAGATGTTGTTTGCCGGAATCATTTGTATTCGTTTCGTTTGTACTTTTAAGAGGGTGATTGTACCGAAATTTCAAATAAAAGTAATAATTAATTTCATCATTTTCGATAATATTTTAAATCCGCAAATGGGTGCTATTTCAAAATCATTTGTACTCGTTGCTTGTCAGTTTAACTTGTGACATTACAAATCTCAGTTTCAATTTAATACTGTATTTTTAAACTGACAAATAATCGATGTGCTATTAGCACGAACTAAAAATTGTAAAATTTACACTAAAATATTATTAACAATAATTACCAAGATCCGTTTTGAAATGTAGAATAAAACTTTCTTCCCTTATTTTTTTTTTAATCTATTATTTAAATAATTTATAAACAAGAAAGTCATTTTTAAAGTGAATCTTGATTCTTAATAATATTATGTGAATTTTTTACAAATTTCCTGTCCAAACTCTGCGCCGATTATTTGTCGATCTTAAAACATAGTTCTAAGCTGAAGCTGGAGTATGTAATATCACAAATTAAATTGCTCGCGCAATTTGATAATGTTTATTGTAATAAGCATTTTTAAACACATAAAGAATTATAAAGAATTGTTGCAAAAAATATCCTAGCTGGAGGTGATAATAAAGTTTAGTAAAAGAGGCACGACTTAGTTTAAACTTTATTCGATATAAGAAATTGAGTAATTTGGAGAATAAATTAATAATTTATAAAAAAAAGTGGGTGAAGAATGTTATTACTATAATAATAATGTTATTACTACGATAAAATATAATCAGTAACAACTCTTCATAGAATCTTTTTGAGGAAATATTAAGCGAGAATTTAACGGATATTATGGTAGATTCAGTATCACTAATTGACGACTCTAATAAATTTTTAACTTACGTCTTACATGTGCGTTCTGAATTTAAAAATAACTCATGACTGCGTAAGCGGATGTTTGTTCATTTGTAGCGCGGGCATATTATTTGATTTCCGCAATGCTAAATTTCCACATCATTTAACTCTAATATTTTTCAATATCGTAAGGTAAACTGTTGTCTGTCCCGTAATTTAATATAAATTTGTAAAATTCTTTTTTTCTTACATGTGTAGGTCTCTCGACATAAAAATAAAAAGATGTAGGAAAGATACCGATTTTCGATTAATTTCGATTATAAATTAAATCTTTCGATTTTAATGTTTATTTATGTAATTTGTGTAAATCATAAGCCTTTCTGAACATTTCTTAATAATTGTTATATCTATTATTTAAAAAATTTTTTATATATAAATATATATAATTTATGTAATTTGTGTAAATCATAAGTCCTTCTACTAAACATTTTTTAATAATTGTTATATCTATTATTAAAAAATTTTTTCATACGTAAATATATATAATTATATATAAAACATGTCAATATCATTTCTTTCAATATAATTTCTCTTTATATATACACACGATAATAAAAATAAAAAGAGATAAAATAAATATAGGATATAAATAAAGAATAATTTTTTTAACATTATTCTTTTATAAATATAACAGTATAAAATATAAAAATATAAAAATATAAAATATAAAAAGTGAAATTTGAAAAAATAAGAATAAATTGCTTATATATACGTATATAACTTGTACTTATGATTGTATGATTATTACCTTTATATATGGTTATATATGATTATATAGCAATTTATTCTTATTTTAAACTTTATTTTTTATTAAAAAAACAAATGCTAAAAATTATTCTTTAATTATTTTTTATTTCTTACTATTAATTAGCCTGTATATATACAAACGGAAATTATTTGGAAAAACATCTTGTATATAATTATATATGTCTGAAAAATTTTTTACAGAGTATATGTATCTATTATTTATTTAAGAGAGAGAAAGAAAGACGGAAAGAGAAAGAGAGAGAAAAAGAGATCATTGTTATTTTGCATAAAAATTGTAATTTATCAAAAGACACGGTCGTGTCTCAGCGCTAAAGTGTATGCGCGAGATTTTATATTTACCTTATATTTATATTTTATATTTTTTTGTGAAATTTACTCATAATACTCATAAATGCTTGAATAAAAGAAATACTCGATATCTCAATCGATAGAGACAAGATATAAAATATTTATTATATACACTTATTGTGAACTATTTCAGCTTTTACTTTCTTTATTAGAGACATCGACAGAAAAACTTTTTACAATAAAATTGCAATCTCAAAATCATATATTAAATCCAATTTATTTCGTCATTTAAGTGAAAATGCATGTAGCATTATCATAATTATCATAAAAAATTATCATAAAAAGTTAATATAACTATTATACCAGTTGTATTATTATTAATTTCATTTTAACATACAATCTCTAATTTAATAAAAAAATTTAATAAAAATTGCAAAAACTTGTACTTAGAATTAAAATTTCTCTGTTATTATACTCATGGCGTCTCCTCAATGAGAGAAAGTAAATTTGAAAACCTCTACGTATTATTGATCGGTCAAGCTTAAAGGGTGTGTCAAGGTGTGTCAAGGAAGCGCAAGAGATGAGAGAAATTACATTTTTGCGAGAATAATGAACGATAAAAAAGAAATAACAGATTTTTTTATTTAATTAAAGTATAAAAAGAATAAAAGAATAAATATATAAAGTTAAAAAGATTAGAATTAGTATATTGAAAGAATGACTCTTATATATATCACTTAATTATAATTATAATTCAAATCTTAATCATATTTACTATTAATTTGTCATACACAAAATAATGTGATAAAATTTATATTTATTAAATTTATATTTATTAAATTTATATTCCAATGAATAATAAATTTCGTTGCGTTTATTTATTAATCGCAATTAATTTGCAACAAATATTATACGCGACATTACGCGGACGTTACGCATACAATCATTTAACTAATATATGTGAGCGCGTAAAGTACGATCACTAAAGTATAGACGCGTATTTCACAAGCACCCGTTTAATCATAATTTGTAATTGACCAGTTTTAAACCTTTATATTTAAACAATTACTGCTTAGAATAAAAAGTGGCACGTAACTTTTTAACTTATTTTTTCAATAAACAACTTTTTTTTACTATAATAATTTGATTCGCGAATTTCGGTATTATATATTTGTAACTTGCAAAGATAGGCATACAAATACCGAATTTCAAATAATAAAGATACTTGTTTTCATAGAGAAAGTGAAAATTCTCGCTCGATGTAGGTCACATTTCGAGATTTTTCCAGTCCTATTTGATGCACGTAAACGTTTTTGTTTAAGTATTGAATGGAAATGTAAATAACGATAGGCAATAGAGAACAATTCGTTTCAGAATTGGCATTAAGAGACAAAGATGTCCCGTCCAGTGACGACTAGAACGCAAACAGCGAGAAGTTCGTTTACCATCAACACTGGCTACTTGACGACTTGGAGTGGTGTTTTAAAGTTGTTAGAATTGGTATGCATATTATTGCATTTTTGTTTCTTTACTCAGGTTATTACTAATATATTCCTTGATTAATTCACAAGTATTCATCATTATATTTAAATTCAAAATATTTTCTTTGATTAATTAATCGATAGCGATAATTTTTCAACAAAAATATAAGATAATAATTTCAAATGTGGACAATATAAAACAATTTTACAACTTTTAATTATGATTAATAAAAGGATTGATTTTTAATTTGTAATATAATTATAGATATAATTTATAGAAGTTATTTAGTAATTCTTACAATCTTAAAATTTATATTATCAGCGAGATTTCCGTTTTTCGTTGCAATTGGATATACTTCCCACGATAGTTGGAGCAACAGATATTTTAAGTTTGTGCTAGTAATAATAATTATATTTAATTATATTATACCTTATTAATTTTTACATAAAAAGATTATATTTTTTAATCTGTATTATTTTCACATATTTTTAGGCGTTGGGTATAGTTTGTGTAGGAATTGCTGGTCACGAATTTAGTGACGCTCGAGATACACCAGAACTTTTCTTTCTTCTCATGACGACTAATTTTATGATTGGCACTTTCATCCTTCTTCTTAGTTACCTGGTGTCTTTTCCTACTGCATCTATTATGTCTAAAACTATTTATGTAAGCACAAAAATTAAAATATGTATATATAATTTTAAAATATATATATGTAATTTTATTATTAAATATAAATTTATTTAATCTATTATCTGTATTTTATTTATATTTTATCTGTAAGTAAATATTTGTACTTTGTAAGTTTCGAAATTATTCTTAAGAGGTTACATTCTTGATACCAAAGAATTATTGATTTTTGTGCATTTTTTGGAAAAAAAATGAAATAAATTTAATATTTAAAAAAAGATGTTTTATTGTGTAGGAATAAAAAAATATTTTTTAAATTATTTTTATTCCGGATTTAAACAAGTATTTTTCTGATCAAACAAGTATTTGATGATTTCAGGGTCTACTAAAAAATTCTTTATTCACGATCGATGATTCCAGCCTGTAGAGTCATCGAATCTGTAAAATACAATATGTAAATTACAATATGTGCTGATAAAATGATTATATAGCTACCAACTATTGAGCCATTTTTTTAAATTTTTAATTTTTGAAAAATTTTTATAAGTAATTACATTTCAAAATTTTTATTCAAAAAATCGATTTTTTTATTGCTTAATTAAATTGCACAATTTTTGTATTTTTCCAAAATTCAAAAATTTGGCTCTACAATCACACACAATCATTTTATAAACACATATTATAAATTTACAGATTCGATAACGCTACAAGCTGAAATCATGCCGACCGCGAAAAAATTTTTTGTGGATCTTGAAACAATGCTAGAAAGAAATGTTTAAACCTGGACTACAAGTAATAAAAAAATATTTTTTTATACCTTACATTAGGTATTCCGATTAGTTTTGAGGGTATTATAGATGACTGTCACTACAAATCTATTAGAGATATTTTGAAAGTTGATACGTTATATAAAGCTTGGACATTTCTATAAATAATTTAACACAGGTTCTATACATAAATATAATCACACTTTTTAGTGCAATTGAAGATGGAACGTGATAAAAAGCATTTTTTTGTCAGTTATTTACTGCTTTGATGATAAAAAAGGGCTGCTGAAGATCATCGATTCACAGCACACTTTATCCTGAGGATACCTCAAATTGTCCCAAATTGACAAAGGCGATCTCACGGATATTCTAGTGAGCAGCATCCGCGATATCCCAAAAAGATATCGTAGAATATCGTAAAATTTCGTAAAATGTCATAAAATGTCTTATTAATATCTTACGATATTATATCATATTCAAATATCTTTCTCTCAGAAATTTATTCTGAGTCTGTTCCATCAATTAAAACATGTGAATACTGGTTTCGACAATTCAAAAGTGATTTTGATTTGAAAAACAAAGAACATTCACGTCAAAAAAATTCGATGCCGAATTGTTGACTGAAAATTCAGCTCGAATGCTTGAAGAATTAGCTGAAACATTAAATTGGTAAATCAACCGTTTCTGATCAGTTACACACAATGGAAAAGATTAAAAAAGAAGACAAATGGGTTCACATGAATTATTTGAATTGGTTATTCAAAATCATTTAATCATTTCTCTTCATTGCTTTCTCGTCTCAAAAAGAAGTTTTTTGTATCAACTTGTAATTGACGATGAAAAATGGATTTACTATGATCCTAAGCATAAAAAATCGTAGATAGGTTCAGGTCAATCGACATCGACTTCAAAACGCAACATTCACGGAAGTAAAATTTTGTTGTACATTTGGTGGGATATGAAAGGCGTCGTGTATTATGAGCTGCTGAAACCGAATCAAACAATGCTGAACGTGCTTATCAACAACAATTAATTTGATTTTAATCGAGCTTTGAACCAGAAACGTCTAATAATAGCTTAAAGAAAACGTAAAGTGATTTTGCACGATAATACTCGACAACTCGATCACACATAGTGAAAGTAATTCAAGATACGTTATCAGCACTTCAATCTTACTATAAGCCATGTATTCACCAGAATTGTGCTCTTTCAGATTATCATTTCGATCAATGCAGCCTCAAAACATATGAAGAAATAAAAAAATAGTTCGATGAATGGATTGCTTCAAAGAATAAATATTTTTTTTTATCGCGGAAGTCACTTATTGAAAAAGGGAAAAAGTTATAGCTAGCAATGAAAAATATTTTGAATAAAATATAATTTAACATCTCTCTAAAATAAACGTGTTTTTTTGCAAAAAATCTTCGAAATTAATTGGAACACATAATACTTCAATAAAATAAGACCTACTTTTAAATATTAAATTTATTTTTTTATTTCTTTTCCAAAAAATTCATAAAAATATAATTTTTCTGCGTCAAGAACTGTCTGCAGTTCTTTAAGTGTTAAAATTTATTTAAATAATATTAAAAACGTAATAATTAGAAAAAATATCTTCATAATAATTTGAATGACAAATTGATTAACATTTTTTGAACTTTCAGGAACCTTTTTACCATTTCTTTGCATTTGGATTGTTACTCACATCTTCGTTAACACTCATGCAAATCAAGTATAACAATAATTATGATTTTCAACACATATTTGCAATTTTCGTAAGTACAATGTTATATTCGTAAAAGAATAGAATTATGATGTATAATAATATTTAATTTGAATAGTCAATTTGTATACAAGATCTCTGGAACATATTCATAATAGATCTTAACAAAAAAGAATGAACTTTTGTTAAAAAGTTTTATCCTCCGAATCTTTAAGCTATGCATCTTTGTTTGGGCTTGTAAAAGTGGGTAACCTATCGCGCGGTAGCATTATGCATGACATCCACTTTAAATTTATTGATTATTAAAATTTATTTATTTTTTTAATTTTAATTTTTTTTAATTTTAAGCTAATTAAAAAGATAGAGCTTCTTGATCAAATTAAATAAAAAATAATTCTGTAATGTTCGAAAGAGTAAGAAATTCGATGCTACACAGATCTAATAAATGTTAGTAAATGCAAGGCACCCAGCAAACGGAAACAGATTGGAAAAAATTAAAAAATATTCATTTTAGCGTTACTGAATCCCAATTCTCGATTTTTTAAATTCGTTATCTATCCGCTATAAATCAATGCGTACATACGGATTGGTCGTTTGCTTTTTGAATCTGACGCAATGCTCACGAAGATGAAACACGCCAACTATCCGTTTGAATACGTCATGGGGAATTCAAATGCGAATGTTTCAATTCACAGGAATAATATTAGTTAGACATCAATGCGTCTGTATTTGAAAATGCGAATAGCTTTGTTCGCAATTGAATCTGAATTAATTCAGATTTCCAAAATCTCGTACCAATCAGTATAGATCCAACTAAATCGAATATTCGATGCATCTTTTAAATCGTAACAAATGCGAAGCTGAATTAATCATACGTTCAATTCATTTTGTATCTGTGACATAGAATTTAATTCTCGGAATTCAATTCGTGAATTCAAATCGATTTTTGCAAATTATATTTTTTATTATATTAAAAATAATTTATTTCAGGCGTAAAGATGTTGTTTTGTATTGTAATTAAAAGCTTAAAAATGATTGAATAATTAATTATTTTTATCCGTAAGAGGTAATTTATATACATATATATATATATATATATATATATATATATGTATGTATGTATATACAATATATATGTATATATTATTACACTTAATTGTGGATTCAAAGAAATGAATAATTTGTTTAATAATTAGCACAATCGTATGTAATTTATGTTACATCTACATTCACATTCACTGAAAAGATTGATTTTTTTCTTCTTCATATTCATCTTCAGCATCTCGAATAAGATACGAATTAACTTTATGTATTTTTTATGTGATTCAATTCAATTTCGTCGGATCAAGAAATGGTATTCATCATATTCAATTGGATTTATTCATTCCAATCCGTTTTCGTTTGCTGGACAGGCACTTTTCTGTAATAAAATTGAAAAAAAAACCAATAAGAAAGCAATAACAAAATCAAAGATAATATTGTTAAATGCTACACGCAATGCCGTGCAATGGGTTATAGATGTCTCACAGGCGTTCAAACAAGGACGTATAATTTCTTAAAGACGCATCGAAGGATACAAGTTTCTTAATAAAAGTTGATTCTTTTGTTGAGATCTATCATCTCTTAAAATTTGTGCTAGAGCTTTTGAAACATCTTTTTTATGTTACAAGAATCTAATGAACCATCTTTTATCTGAAGAATCACTTTTAGCAACTCCTGATAAATTTTTTCCTTAACGAGAATGTCAGAATCATGAAAGGTGGTTTGTTAGATTTGGATTAAATATATATCACCATTTAATTCATACCAGATTTTATTATAAAAATAATATTTTAATTATTGTTTAGATTATTGGTCTGATAAACGCAGGTTTCTATTTCATCAGCACAGTCATCGCTTTTCGTATTTATAAAACGAGCTAAATGATTAAATTACACAATTGTTACTAAAAAGTGAAAATATTCTTTGTATACGAATCACGAAAAAACATTTTTACAAGCAAAGTGTGTTTTAGGAACTTTGTTTAATTGAATACAAGTTATATATGAATTTTTGCCGGATAATTCAATATTTAATATTTTCAATACTTAGCAAGCATCAAAAAAGTGCCGAAAAATACTTTTACGTTTCATATTTTATAAAATTGTATAATATTTACATATTTATTTAGTTTTATACACTAATTATAGTAATTTATATATAATAACCATTGTTTCTTAAAAAATTACGAGAGTGTAATGTTCATTAGGTGTTATTTATATTATCTTAATCGTACATGAAATAATTTATGCTTGGAAAATCATATTTTTTATAACATAAAAATTAAAAAACATATCTCCATGTTTACCTCTCATATGAATTTTGTATTACGTATATTTTGTATTGATATGCGCTATTTATATTTATATTATAAGCTACGATTGTGTGATTGCGATCAATATCTTTGCAGAATCTATACGTATAATGTAAACGTATATATATATATATATATATATATATATATTTTATATATATATATATATATAAATATATTATACATATATAAATGTAATATTTATACTTCTCAAATAAATAACTGAGAAAGAGTATAAATATTGCATGTTTCTATTTTTACCAAGATTCATACGAAAATTCGAATAATTGTGTGATTGATTTGAGCAGCTTAAATTGATTCGATCAGCAGATTATATATATACAAATTATTTTTATAAAGTCCACTTTAGATGATTCATAATTTACGTTAAAATAATTCAGAACAGAATATTTATATTTCTTCGTTCTCAATGAAGACTATTGATAATATCTTTAATGATCCAATTTGTTGCATGTTTATTCATTTTAATTTTTTTTATTAAAATTACAAACTTTGTGTGAAAAACTTTTCTAATAAATATCCTATATAATCTTTATTCTTCTATTAGCTATTATCAAAAAGAGACTTGATTTCAATGTTTTATCCACACTCATCCATCCACGCCTCATGTTTTCTTTCACTAATTTTTTCCCCTATCTCCTCATCTAATAAATTTCTTATCTTTAAACTACTTCCTTATCATTCTATTATTGCACACATTATTTGTCTAATATATTTACATTTTATATTCACATTTAATTTTTTACATATATAAAATACAACTAACGAATCAAAAGATTCTATAGGCCGGTATTCATAATTCGTTCTTATATTTAACATCGTCTTAAATAAGCTTATACGGTTCTTTTATTGGTTGAAATGGAATCTTAAGATAATCTTAAATATAAGAATTGGCTATGAATACCATCCTAGAATAGGGGACCCTAGGCTCCCAGAATAAATCAAATTAATACAGATTATCTTTACGAGCCAACGCAGTTATTAGAGCGGTAAATCATTATATAAGAATTATCAAATAAATATTTAATGCAGAGATGACATGTTACAAAGATTTCCTTGATGTGGATCCTCTTCAGTGTACAATATTTTTGATGGTATAATACAGATCTTCATCAATAAATGTCGTTACATAGATGAGTAAAATACAGTGGTGAGACGAATAATCGCACCTCCTTCCATTAGTCAAAGATAAGTATCTAAAGAAAAAGATTTGAGTCCAGTACGGTAAAAATTTATTCGATAAGTCATCATAAAAAGTGGAAGGAAGAGAGACTGTGAAGTTTGTTACAATCGATACCAAGTACAAAACGACAAATTTACAATTTTATTTTACATTTTGCATTAGCTTTTACTTTACATTACTTTTGACATTTATATTTAATACTTTTTATAATTTCAATTTACACTTTACATTTACATTATACATTTCTCTTTATTTTCACATATTGCCTAGCCTTATACTTTAATCGCTTTTTAATTATCCTCAGCCACTCTCCGCAAACTTCCTTTTTAAACTTATCCTCTTCTCTTTTTCCTTCCAATCTTCTAACCTTTTCAGCATCTTATTTTTTTCCTGATCTTATCATTCCATATTCTTGTTAGTTTTTCTTCTCTATATCTACCTAGCACCCTAAACCAATCTCTTATCTTAATATATTCTTCAACATAGTGTTCTATTTTCTTTTGTTCTATTCCACAAAAAATGCATATTCTATAATTTTCTTCTCTCTAGTATTTGTTACTTTCTTCCATATTTCCATTTGTTCTCATTAACGCTCTTAATCCATCTTCTATCGTCTCTTCCAAAAGCAATTTAAGTTTTCTGAGATTTATTTCTAAATAACAAAGTCTATCTATCTACGCTTCTATTTCTTTATATTTTTTATTATATTTTGCTTCTCTTATCCTACTTTCCTCCATTTGAATATCTTTCTCCTTTTTTATTATTCTATCTATATCTTCATTCTTTATGTCTTCTATTGCTTCTAATTTCTATTCGTTTCTATTGTAATTTTTTTTTTTCCTTACTATATAATTTTTTCTTTTCCGAGCTTTCTTTTTCAATCCAACATTTTTTGATTAAATTCTTTTCATCTTTTTCTTTAATCTTTTCCTCGGATCTCATCGCTTTAATCCCCCATCTAATTTTTAATTTTTCCAATCTTAACTCTTTTAAAATATTAATATCTCTTAATTAATATCTCGATGTGCAGAAGTCAAGCCTAAATATTCATCTGACATAATCTAACATGATCTTTTCTAATATTTTTCTCCTAAAGTTCCACTCCTATATCATCACATTTTGTAAATATCAATGTATATAATATTCACCTTCTCCTAAAGTCAACTTTACATATTCTTCCTCGTAACTCCCATCGCCATTATTCTCCCTTTCTTACTTATTTCTTTAACCTTTATTAACCTACTTATTTCTTTAACTTTTTGTTGCACGATTTTTTGTACAACATTATTTGTACTGAGATTATGGTTGTAAGAGGTTTTTGAGGTCGCTGATTATGAATCTGCTATCAGTTTTTCGAAATTAAAATCACTAATCAACTATTGCACTAAAAATACTTTTCGAGAAAAAAATCCATACATATTTTGGTATCTGAAATTTTTTAATATTTATGAACTTTTCTTAAAAAATATGCGTCCAATCAAAAAATTACTTTTAACATTTTTTACTTAAAATTTAGACTAGAATACGATAGTGTTTTTTATTATTTGATATTGCAAAATTTTAGATGTATTATCCACCATATTGTATCTGCTATTTTGAATTTTGAAAAACTGATAACGGATTCGTAATTAGCGACCCAAAAAACATAAAAATACATATTTTTTCACATATGTATATATTCAAATTTCTTCAAAAATGATTTTTTATGAAAAAAGTAGTATTTTTCCACTTTATTTGTTAATAACAAATAATTAATTTAATATTATTGTTACAAAACTTTACTCATCCATAAAGTAACATATCTGGACCTAGAAACGATTTATTTCATAAAAAATAAACCTTAAAACTAAAATTTTGGAGTCATTAAACGGTGTACAAAAAGGTGTGACATATACGTAACACCGTGCAACAAAGGGTTAATGTGGTCTATATACTTTCCTTTCCTAAACGTAAATTCTAAATATTAAAAACTCTTTACCTCTTGAATTATCGTATTATCCCATTTCCATCTTTCCCTATATCTTTTTCCTGTATCATTAAACAATATCTTAGTTTTCTCTACACATAACTCCAGTTTCCTTACTTTTAAAAATCTTTTTAGCGTATCCATCATATTCTCTAATGCAATCTTATGTTAGGTCTACAATGCGAGTCTCAGACTCGTTCAAAGTTGCAAGAGCGGTTGTGACAACTAATAAGAAGTGTCAATAGTAACATTTACAATTGCTTTGTCTGTCGCACCCTCTCGCGACTCTGAATGAGTCTGAAACTCACATTATACTCGAGATTTAGCATTATACTTTGTTAAGAACTCGTCCGCATAATGACCATATCCTATCCTTATTTACTTTTTTTTTATTATTCCTTTTTTTTTCTAACTCTCTATTTGTAATAAATATCCTATACACTAATATAAAAAAAAATGCTAAATACACTTTAAAAATTATGTACGCATACAAATTTTATTATAATTTTAATATATCGAAATTTTAATATATCGAAAAGTAACTGTTTATGAAAAACATAATTGTTAGCTGTTTTGCTAATATGCAAATCTCATTAGTTAGTGTTATTAAATTGTTGTTTCTCTTTGTGTTTTCTTATATGTTTAAGTGTTTATTAAGCTTTTAAGGGAAGAGCGCTGAGACAAAAGAAATCAAAACTTTCCTTTTTTAATGATAGATTATATTTATATTGCTGATAAGCATGATTAGAATCGATGCTCTTAGGAATTCGAAAGACGTTCGAATTTCGAACAATTATCATGAAAAATGACTAAAATTTTAGCAGCAAATGTGATTATCCTTAAAGTACAAATTTATAAGATATTTTAAAATAAAAGAAAGATGTATAGTTAAGATTCAGTTATTTTTAAAAAAACTATTTATATTTTTATCAAATTGTATTTTTATCATTCTAGCATTTTTTTGATGATTGTATGTACAAAATTTTTTTACTATTGTATTTTTTGCTATGTTTGGTATGTATTTGAATTCAATGATGATTTGTCTTTATAAACCGTTTTTTTTTCTTCGCTCTATTTCGCAAATGTTTTTCTTTCTTACACTCATCACTTTTATTCTTTTCTCCATCTCTCTGACGTCATTCGTCCGTCTCTTTTCATCGCTCTCATTGGTGCCTCACCAAGTTTATCGTACGACTGCAGACTTGTGGTTGACAGTTTACCTAAGAATCTCGATCCGAATAACACAGTAAAGTTGTCGAAAATGTTTCAAAAATAAAAGTGTTTCTTGTTTTTTTCCTACGAAATTTCTTTTTTCTGAAATCTTGTAAAACAAGATGCGGCGAAAATTCGGAAATTCGGTCATTTTCGACGCAAAATCAAAGTGACGAAGAATAAAATCTCATGTTAAAAATGAGAAAAAATAAAAAAAAAAGAAAAGAAAAAAGAAAGAAAAAGGACTGTATGTGTGTGTGTTTGTGTTTTGTGATGAGTGGGAGTGGTATTTGTATGTATATAATAAGTAATAAAGAGAAAATAAAAAAAATATATATATATAAAATAAAAAATATATTAATATAATGGAAATTTTCTGTGGACTGTAAAATATTGATGTCGAATGAAAACATTTAGTTATTATACAGTAATTATTATACAGTATTATACAGTATATTATTCTTAGTAATTTTCGATTGCTGATAGTTTTTTGATAATGTAGAAAATATACATGTGTACGAAGTATTTAAAATATCTTATACATTATAAATAATATCCATATATCGATATAATTTGATATCCATATAATTTGATACTGATATTGATAACTCTATAGGTATGTTCCAATGAACACTTCCAGTATTAAAAATATATAATATATATGTAATGTAAACTATAGATTTTCAATACTGGCATTGTATATTGAAACACGCCCGTATTAATTGATATCAAAACGAGTATTATCAATATCATATATTGATAAAAAATTTCTTACTTATAACACTTTTTTAATAGCCTCAAGGAGGCAAATAACCGAGTTACTAGAATATTATCAGAATATATATCAATCTCATCTGTATGATATCATCAGTGACGTCTCCCACGCGCTCTTAAATTGTATCACTTCAGTCACTTGTTAACTACCGATGTAAAACGACGTATTTTCTTCAGGTTAGTGTAATTCTCATATGCACCATATTTGGCCTTAATTATAATAGCCATAAAGACGTATATTATTTAATTAATTATTTGTTAGATTAATGTAAATAAGCAATTATTTTATTTTGTTAAAGATATTAAAATCAAAATGGATATAAATAATTTTATTAAATTAAATATAAAAATTATAATGATTAACTAATAATGCTAATAAGTTTCTGCAAAAATGTTTTGCAATGTTAAAATTGTAATGAGATTTTCTTAAATTGTCAAGAAAGTTTAAAAATCATTTTCAATTTCACATACATACTAAGTTATTTTTAACTTTATTATTTTTATATTTAATTGTAGAATTCGAAGAATTGATATATTTATGTGAACAATATATTTTTTATGTTAGTTATGTTTTTTATTTTTTATGTATTAATCAGATTGTTATTAATTTTATATAATTTAACATTTTTTTCCAATTGCTCAAAATTAATGGAAGAAAACAAATATTAATTTTATTTAGTATAATAAACTATATAATTTGGATAATAAATTGATGATTTGGGAAATATAGACAAAGAATATAATACAAAAATATTATTGGCATTAAGTGAAGAATTTTCTAGTGCAAGAACAAGTTGATGTTGAACGAAGATTTATCGAGCAAACAGATACGACTTGGTAGTAGTCATTGCGATAAACCTTCAATTTGCACTTTACGTACGTGTGTATGCCTTGTGTTTAAAAATAGCCTGCGATTACGAACCACCGCCTGTTCGTTTTTTGTATAGAAGCTTGACTTCGTCTATTTTACAGTCCCAAATTAATGATTTAACATTTCTCGATAATCATATAGTTATTTGTCACGTTTCATTTTTTATAAGTTTGTAAAATTTTTTTTCAAATGTATATGTAAATTTAAAAACAGTTTTGAAATTGGAGAACTATATGTATAATTTTTTAGGATATACAGAAAAATACTTTTTTGATTACAAGTTGAATCCTCTTGATTCAATATTTGCTCGAATAAATTACAGCCTTATAAAATATATTTGTTAATATGACACATTTAAGAAAATCATTATTGTTATCATTATTGTTATTTTACATACAAATTGAATAGTATATTTCATTTTTATGTCAAATTTTTGTATCAATTTTTTTAATAATACTTGCATTAAGTTATAGCAATTGAAAAAGAAACAATGTGCAAAATATTTAATCCTATAATTCTTATCATGTCAGATTACGATAAGTCTTATCGTATCGCAAAGTTATCAGTTTCGTGTTTTTTATATTAATATCTGATATTAAAAGAAAACTTTTTACAATAAAAAAATGCAGTTTTAATATTATTATATTAAATAAATTATGTTAAATTTAGATAATTTTATTACTTGCGTTAAAAATATTTTACGTGTAAATGTAGCATTTTTATAATTATTATGTAAAATTTGATTTCTAGAGAATTGTAGAAATGCTCTAATTATAAAAAGTGTCTTTTCATATAAACTCAATAAAAATTTTTGAGGTTGTTACAAATCTAAGATCTAGGTTACAAGATTTAATATGACTACCTAAAATATTGCAAAATTTAAATTATTGTATCCATTTGAATTATTGTCAGGCACAATCGGTTTCTGATAAAATGAGTATGTATGAGTAATTATTAGAATTATATACAGAGTGTTCCATTTTAAACGATTATTCCTCAAAATTTTCTTTGTTTGTAATTTTAGAGAAAATTTTTATTTTAGACAAAAAATGTACAACCTGAAGGAAAACAAATAATGGTAAAGTTTTCGAGAAATCGATTTTTTAAGATCACATGAAAGTTAACATTAATTTTGTAAATGGAGTGTCCTACTTTTGATAACATCTTCTTAAAGCTGGCATCGAAACGTTTCCAAGATGATATAATTAAATCCTTTTCCGTTAAAAACTTCCTGATTTATGAAATCACGATAGCGTTGACATTATTCAAAGTGTATCAGGTGATTATAAAGATTACGAGACTTAATTTACACCTCCATTTGTTTTTCTATATGTATCTGTATGTAAATGTTTTCCAAAGCGCACATGCTTAATTAGTGTGAGTCCCCTTATCTTTCACGATCGAGGTGCTTGATTAGCATGAGTTTCCTTATCTCTCACGATCGGGATGTTTGATTAGCGTGAGTCTTCTTGCCTCTCATATTCGGAATGATTGAATAACTTATAAATGTTCGAATATGTATCTGTTTTCATTAATAAATAGTTGTCTTATAAATAGTTGTCGAAAATTGTTACAAATCATCTGTAACATAATTGATGTAATACTTTCAAAATTCTACTTATAATATGATCTTTTATGTTCTGAGATGTCGTTGATTCTTTTGCAAAGACTTTCTCCTTGATATAATTCTGTAAAAAGAAATCAAGAGACATCAAGTCTGGGGAGCGTGGAGGCCATTTCATAAGGCCATCGTCGATAACACAAGGTGATCAATTCTAGCAAGCCTACTAATAGTTTAAGTCGACATTTTCGAGGAGATTTGAAGCTCATTTTCAACTTAACGGCACTCGTTTTCAAGGAATTCCTTGTCTCTGTTCAAATTTTCATTTAAAAAATGTGATCCATTAACGTAATCCCCTACTATGCCCATTAACATTAACAGATTAAAATTCTCAATTTCTTTTGCTAATTAGAGAATTAGCTTCTATCCAATAACACAAATTGTGTTGATTGAAATTACTATGATTGTTAAATGTGGCCTCATCTATAAATAGTACTTTTTGAAAAAAAGAATCTTGCCTTAAATTGTATAGAGCCCAATGACAAAACTTTAAAAGGTGTTCATAATTTCTTTTATTTAAATTTGGAATTAATGTTGCGTGATTTGGATGGAACTTATTTATTTTTAATATTCGCCAAACCGATCTCGGAATGTTATAAATAAGTTTGCACCGATAAATGAGAATTCTCCTTACAGTTTATAAAGTTACAATATTTTTGATTTCGTCTGGCTTGTTTTCTTTTTAATTCGCCTTGTTTTGCTCTGTAAACAAACTTCAGCTAGTTAAATGATGATTATTAGGAAATTCTTCTTCATACAGTATTGTTGTAGCTTTGTAATTCTCTGCGTAAACGATTAACGATCATTATGATGTCAATAATTTCTGACGACGGATAATCAGGCACTACAAAAAATGTCAAGAGAGAGATAAAAATTGAAAAAGAAATGTAAAAAGACTTTGTTCTGACAACACACAAGATCTATCTACAAGATTTACGATATCGAAATCTTCACCTTAAGTAGTCAAGCAAAAGTATAAAAACGAGATATTATTCCCGTTCAGAGTTATCAGATTGCAGACCAAGCAACAAGCAATCGACATATGGAAGGGATAGATGGAGATAGGATAGGGTGACAAGGTAGGACACACTGAAGCATGAGTCCACGTTCATGTATTCTCACGCTTCTCACTAATCTCAAGTGATCGAAGAACGTAAACATACATAAGTTTGATTGTTTCACACTACCCACTGTTTTTGCTGAACTACTAACTCACTCAACGATTCTGACATTGAGAAAATCAGTGCTTTACCATCGTGCATAATGCCATATATTTGCAACATTCGATGCGTGACATCAATATTGATATTTTCTTACAGGCTTTTACATATTAATAATTCTATAAAATTATCACGATATTTTTCTTACAAATGTAAATACACATAAAATTAAAATTTGTAAATATAAAAATCCATTCTTGGCCAACATATAGGTTTTTTTATTTAAAAAGTCTCTAACATTAAACAATAATAATTTTAGCATTTTTAATATTATTTAAATATTAGTAGTAGTAGTAGTAGTTGTTGTAGTAGCAGTAGCAGTAGCAGTAGCAGTAGCAGTAGCAGTAGCAGTAGCAGTAGCAGTAGCAGTAGCAGTAGCAGTAGCAGTAGCAGTAGCAGTAGNAGTAGCAGTAGCAGTAGCAGTAGCAGTAGCAGTAGCAGTAGCAGTAGCAGTAGCAGTAGCAGTAGCAGTAGCAGTAGCAGTAGCAGTAGCAGTAGTAGTAGTAGTAGCAGCAGCAAATTGGCAGATGGGCCTATGAAAGACCCTAGTGTCATCTACATAAATCTAAAAGTTCCTCTGCGACCCCGCTGATTAATAGGGCTAGCAGTTCCAGCCTAATGTTCGACACCAGGCTTAGAAAACTCACCCTCTTTACTGTTAGATCCCAGATTTCGAAAAATGGCACTAGAATTTATATCTTTTTACAAGAGAGAGCGCAAAGCAGCTGCAAAGGTTGTTCTCACTCTTTTTTTTCCGCATAGTCGGCGATCCTTTTGCTCAGCAAAGCTGAGCTTGTATGAGTGATCTCTAAAGGTCACGCAACCAGTGAGGAATTCAATGCTACGGGGGGGGGGGGGGGGTTTTTTATCCTCACGCTCAGTTGCCTCTGGGCTTGGGACCTCCATACTGGTGTTTCAAATATTACGGATTAAAATACGTGCGGAATGCGTGGATTTGAACTCGTGAGTCTTGCGACCTCTCACTGAGTCCGTCACTTTCACACGGAGCCACACGACATCCGACATTTAATATTAACTATTTTAAAAAATTATTAGTTTGTATTATTTCTTTTAATTTTTATTGAATTTATTTCTTATTAATGTAAAATATAACGTATATGATTCCCGTATTTCCCATAATTTCCTGGAGAATTCCCCGTACCCAAGACAATGATACCAGAATGAAGATTCACACTAGAGTCGATGCATTTCCTCCATTCGATTCACGCTAATCAAGCATGTGCGCTTACATTTACGTACAGAGAGACAAATGGAGGAGATGTGTGAATTAAACCTTATGATCACCTAATATACTTTGAATAATGTCAACGCTATCTTTAAAGACTCATAAATCAGGAAGTTCTTAATGGAAGAGGGTTCAATTATATCTTTTGTTTAATTATACATTTTGGAAACGTCTCGACGTTAGCTATAAGAATCAAATAAAAAATAGGGCATTTTATTTAAGAAATTAATGTTAACTTTCACATAATTTTGAAAAATCGATTTCTTCGAAAACTGATTTTATTATTATTAGTCCCCCTTCAGACACACTTACAACCTTTGAAACATTTTTCTCTAAAATTGCAAACAAAAAAATTATGGGGGAGGGGACAATCGTTTAAAATAAGACATCTTATATACAACTATTATATATTTTTCTATATACAGATATTTATGTACAATATTTATATAATTGCATATATAACATTTGTATATAATCTTAAACTAAAAACACATTAAAGTTATTAGAAAGGAAAAAAGGGAGTATATAAACTTTTTGATAAATATACAAGTACAGCCTTTGGAGAAGCTATGTTATTTTTTGATGAAATTTTTTGTTATAGATTTGTATTTTGACTTTGATTTCTCATGCAATTTCTAATCACATATATTAAATGGAATTTTTATAAATTGATGAGTGTACAACTACAAGAAAAATTATCTTTGATTTCAGAACTGGCATTAGGACGAGGCAACAATGTCGAATATTGTCATCAACATTAACTATTTGAAAAGTTGGAATGGAATTTTTAAGATCGTACAATTGGTATAGGTCATTTTTATTTCATTTATTTATTTGTTTGCTTGTTTGATTATTATGATTTCTTGATTATTTTAAGTATTTAATATTATCTTTAAGAAATGATAATAAATTAATTATCACGATTATCAATACGATCATTAATTTTCTAATAAAAATATATGATTACTCCAAATGCAAATAATTCTGAAATTTTATGATTTTTGTTGTCTAATTATGATAAATATGTACTAATGTTTAATTTAAAAAATTAATATTATTATTAGTCTGAAATATACAATTTGTTCAAAAATTAAAAAAAATCACAATTATATTAATATATGATGTATTTGTGAAATAATAGAATAATGTTGTATTATCAATTTCCACACTGATTTCAACCTAATTTTGTTACAATAGTAATTACAATTTGTATTCCTAAGTATTGTATTATTAATAGTACAGGGTGCGATAATTAAGTGAACGATTTGTTTTTTGAATAACTCAGAAAAAAGTCAAAATTCTTTTCAAATCTCGATGGATCGTTTATTAGCAATCAATACAATTTTCCCTGTCTATGTGCGAAAGACTACATCTGGCAAATGACCACCTTTAGCGTTGATGCAAGCTGAGGATTGATTTTGGGCACTTTTTAATGTGGCGCAGTATTTCGCAGAAATGTTGGCAATTTCTTCCTATATGTTGACTTTCAGAGCAGCGAGAGACTGTGGACGATATAAACCTGATTGATATAAACCTTGCTTTCGAGGTAACCCAAAAAGAAATCTGGCGGTGTCAAATCGGGCGACCTCGGTGACCAGGTGATATCGCCAAATTTCGATATGAGGTATTCAGGAAACACTTTGACGCAAAGAAGCGATAAAATACAGGAAATACAGGCCTTCCACACCAAATTCGCACTTGTGATGCTAAAAAATCGCTCATCATAGCTGTAACGGCTACCATTGATGAAACCGCTTTGTCTTCAAAAAAGTACGGTCCGATGATTTTCTCCGAGCAAATTCCACACCAGACAGTGACATTTTGGTTGAATTGAACATGCTCGTAATTAGAAAATTTTCGATTCCCCAATAACGATTGTTTTGCTTTACACCATCATCATTGCGTCGCAACAATTGAAAATTGATTCTCGTAAAACAATTTGAGCATTTCTGTTCATTCTTTTAGCGTATATCGCTGCATAACAAATTGTACGTCTTCACTTTATAAACAACTAAACACAACTGAGAAATGTCAACAAATACGAAAATGGCGCCACCTTCCGATCGTTCACTTATAATTAAGTAATTAATATAGTTGTGCCGCACCTTGTGTGTGTGTGTGTGTGTGTGTGTGTACATATATTTTGATATTTTGTTTATTTTTATATCAGAAGATTATATCTCTCTAATTGATATTCTCAATTTTTTATTAACAGGTACTGGGTATGATTTGTGTAGGAATTATTGGTAACGAGTTTAATAATAACACTTTATCCTCTCAACACAATCCAGAATGCTTCTTTTTCATCGCAACATCTACTTTCTTCATTGGCACTTTCATTCTCTTTATCGGTTATCTGATATCTCCCTCTGCTGCAGCCATTATACCTAAAACAATTTACGTAAGTAATTCCTTATATTAAGTTGGTAGGAAAATAATGTCGGTTTTTAACTTTTAACTTTTACCTTAAGCGATATATCTTAGCAGAATAAAGTGTATTAATCGAAATAAGAACCATTACAGTCAATACATTTTTGCCAATGAGAAACAACTTTATTTATTCCGGTAACGTAGAATTCCAACGTCCTGGAATCGATAAACTCTCGGAAGGCATTTTCAACAGCGCCGTGGTTGTTGAAGAAGATCTTCTCTTGCAGGAAGTGCAGGTCAAGATGCTTAAAAAAGTGGTAATCGATTGGCGAGAGGTCTGGCGAGTATGGTGCGTGAGACAGAGTTTCGTAGCCTAAATCATTCAGTTTCTGCAGCGTCGATTGTGCAACGTGTGGCTGGGCATTGTCGTGAAGAAGAATGGGACCTTTTCGATTGATGTCGGGCGCAGGCGTTGCAGTTTGCGGTGTATTTTGTCAATTTCTTGACAATACTTCTCTGCTGTAATGGTTTCGCCTGGATTCAGAAAGTTGTAGTGGATCAGACCGGCTGACAACGACCAAACTATTACCATGGTCTTTCTTTGGTACAGTTTCGGCTTTGGGAAGTGTTGTGGCTCTGCCGCGGTCCAACCACCGCCGGTGCTCCAGCCGGTTGTCATATAGAATTGTGATCGCATGTTACAATGCGATCGAGAAATGGATCGTTGTTGCACAAAAGAAGCGCAGAGTACACTTCATAACGACAAAGTTTTTGACTATCGTTCAATTCATGCGGCATCATTTGTCGAACTTTTTTGATTTTCCAAGTTGCCTAAGATGATCCAGAACTGTTGGATGACTTACGTTTAACTTTACAACAAGCTCTCGAATTATATGCGGATCTGCTTTGACCAACACCATTAATTCGTCGTTGTCAACTGCCGAACTGAATGTCCACGACCTTCATCTTCAAGACTCTCATCTCCATTTCGAAATTTTTGAAACCAACGTTGTATCGTACGTTCGTTTGCGGCTAGCCGAATAACAGTTGATGTTACGAATCGCCTCTGCTGCTTTATGCCTAGCTTGAATTCATACAAGAATATCGCTCGCAATTGCTTCTTTTCCATCATGAATTCTATAAATAATAATGGACTAAAAATAATAGTAAAAATAGAACCAATAGCAGAGAAATATAGAGCAAAATCTGCACTTTAAAACGATATATAATATGAATATATTAAAAGAAATATTTATTCCAAAAACAAATAGCAAAGTCAAATAATATATAAAATCGACATTATTTTCCTACCAACCTAATACATAAATAAAATTGTGATCTATAAATTTGTGACCTACACAACTTATTTAATTCTATTAATCTTGTCCTGCTCATAAGACAGATGATTTTTGAAGTGTTATTTAAATAACTTTGAAAATGTGAATAATTAAAGAAAACTGTTTGGTACAATTTATTTTAAAAATTACGTTGATAAGTTTTTTTTAAACTTTCAGGAATTCCTTTATCATTCCATTGCGTCTATATTACTACTTGCGGCTTCAATAGCAGTAATGGTACGAATAAATAAGGCTGATAAAGTTGATCACTATGGGGCATTATTAGCAGCTTCCGTAAGTGTAATATTCATAAAAAATAAAATTCTCTTAGTTATAATCCAAGAAATTAAAATTATAATAAAGTAATATTTTACACACACACACACACTTATTAATTTACACGTACTGTATTACAGGTATCGTAGATTTAGACACTTATAAATTATTACATATTTTTATCAGTTTGAGATTAATCTTTTTTAATAAGAATATATCAAAATCATAAAAAATAATTTGTTACGTCCAGATGTCTCTCACACTTCATAATTATTTGTTATATTTATGCCTTTTATTAGATTGTAAAATAATGTATTTATTTTTATTTAGATTTGCAGTCTGTTAAACACCATTTTATACATCTGCAGTGCGATCATGGGCTTCAGCACTTATGGAGATGATTAAAAAATTACAATGAATTAAACGTATGCAATTTTCTAAACAGTAAGAATTGATTATTCTTATACAAATTGTCTTTACAAGCCAGACTTATACTATTTTATAAGTCAAAACTTTATTTAATTTAATTAATTAATTAAATTGAAATGAAAATGTTGTACAAAGAATTTTGACTGTCTGATTATAATTGTTACTCAGCGAATATCGAAAGAATGTTTCTAAACTAAATATTTTATGAATCATTGATATCATTTAGATAAACATTTTTATTTTTACACGATAATTATTGGTTTTCAAAAACGAAATTGTAACGCTCACTAAGTGTCATTAAGCTAATTAATTGTTTTAATAAAATAATTATCTATTCTAATTATAATATATAAAATAATTTTTAGATTGAGAATTATCTGAATGATTAACCTAAAGTTACAATAAGAAGTACACAATCTCGACATTATCTTAAATCTTATCTAAACATTGTATTGTATGTATTCTATATTAATTCACCTTCATATTATAAGCTTGTTATGATTGCGATCGGTTTGCAAAATATATGTATTATGTAGAAATATTTATTTCGTGTGTGTGTATGTGTGTGTGTGTGTGTGTGTGTGTGTGTGTGTGTGTGTGTGTGTGTGTGTGTGTGTGTGTGTGTAAAATATTTATTATTAAATAACCGCTTTATTATTAAATAATCGAAAAAGAATAAAAATTACACGTTTTGCTTTCTACTAGAATATACACATTGAATAATCGAATTGTTCAATCAAAAGATTACAAATTTTATTTTTATGAGAAAGAATTTATTATAGTTTCTTTTCTTTTCAATTCTTGCTCAATTAGTGTAATAACTTATGAATTTCTAAAACTGATGACTTTGTATATCACTTATTTTTGTTTCTTCGACCTTTTGTAAGCTTATTTTAGACGACATATTTATATATAATTTCTGTCTTTAGATTTTAAAATTGTAATCATAATTTTATACGCCCTATGTTTAGATGTATCTGTATTTTTTAATATATTTTGTATATATTCTGATTTTTAAAAAATATTTTTATAATACATGTGAAATATATTTTATAATATATATAAAAATGTAAATAAAATTATGTCAAAATTTTAAATTATATATCGTCTAAAATAAACTTTTTAGTACATGTAATGCATTTATTCATTTTATTTAACTTTTTAAAGTCAAATTGTACTATCAAATATTGTAATACATCGTATGTATTATAAAAGATGTAATTTTGTTCTTTTTATTTTATAAATGCAATTATATTTTATAAAATACGCGTTATAAATATATATATATATATATATATGTGTGTTATTTTTTCTTAATATATATAAATAAATATAATATATAACATATGATCAACATGTAAAATAATATGTAACGACATGCGTAGTAAACTGTCAATGTTGTGCGAGAATCTATAAAATATCACAAAGAGAATCTATAAAGAATTAAAATACGATATTGAATAAAAACATTCAATTTATAGATTAATATCATTTTTATAAAAATAATTTTTAATAAATTGTGTGTTAATAATTTTTTACTAAATAATAATATTGAAGAAAATCCTGTATAAAGTATTTAAAACATTTAATTATATTATTATTAATATTAGTAGTAGTAATAATAGTAGTAGCAGTAGCAGTAGCAGTAGCAGTAGTAGTAGTAGTAGTAGTAGTAGTAGTAGTAGTAGTTGTAGTAGTATTATATTAATATTATTATATAAATATATATTATATAAATATTATAAAAATATTATCATATAAATATTATTATATATTGACATAGTATCAATTATTCGATATTATAGAAACTATATTGATTAGTATCAAATCAAATCTTACTAATGTCGTATATTAATAAAAAATTTTTCAGTTTTGATATTTTTTTTATATACAACAACTCTATAAATAAAAACTAATTATTAAGTTATTGAAATATTATCAAAAAATATACCAATCTTATCTGTATGATATCATCAGTGACGTTTCCCGTACTATCGTTTATCGCTTCAGTCAATCGTTAACCGTCAATGTAAAACACACTTTCTTTAGGTTAGTATAGTTTTCTACTGTGTGCATTACATTTTGTAATCTATATGTAATCTATTTAAATAAGGGTAGCCACACATTTCAGTTAATTATTCATTAGATTGATGTTTAAGCAATTGTTTTATTTTATTAAAGTCGCTTAATCTTTGCATAAAATGGATAAGTAATTTCGCGTATAAAAGCAAAGAATATTTATCTTTGATTTTAGGACTGATATTAAAACGAGGCAACAATGTTGAATATTATCATCAATACTGATTATTTGAAAAGTTGGAACGGTATTTTTAAATTGCTACAATTGGTATAAGTTACTATTTTAATCATTTATTTGTTGATTTAGATCGTTGTTACAATTTCTTGATCAATTCAAGTATCTATAATATTATTTTTATTATTATTATTATTAAGCAAGAATAGTTAATTAATTACAAAGGTCGTCAATTTTTCAATATAAAAGAGATAATTCTTCTAAATAAAAATAATTTCAAAATTTAATAATTTTTACTTGTTTATAAATTTAATAAATATATTTAATAAAAGAATTTTATATTATTAGTAATTAAAGTAATTTCAAAATATTCAGAAATTCTTGGAAGTATAAGATAATATTTGAGATAACAGGATAAGATATATTATAAGATATATTATCGTTATTATTTTCGCTTCTTGATTATAAGAGATTGTAAATATGAGATACTGATGATTTGCAATTTGTATTTTAAATAAACAATAACTTTTTTATTATCGTTTTATTAATAATACATTTGCTTTTAATTTTTATATAAGGAGATTACATCTCTTTAATAATTTTAACTACTTAATTTTAACAGGTACTGGGTGCAGCTTGCATAGGAATCATCAGTAATAATAATAATATTACCTTTTCTTCTTTAAGCCAGAAAGAGTGCTTTTTTCTTATCGCAACATCTAATTTTTTTATTGGCACTTTTATTTTTTTAATCTGTTACCTAGTATCTCCTTTTACTGCATCTATTCTACCTAAAACAATTCATGTAAGTTGTTGAAAATATATAAATAAAATTAAATTTTAAGTATTTATTTTAGTCCATTAGTCTATTAATCTATTATTCTGTTTATAAGAGAAAAAAATTCTTTCAAGGACTAAAACATATTTAAATATTTATTATTAAAACAAATTGTTAAAAAAAAATTGTTTAATGCACTTTGTTTTAAAAATTATATTGATTAACATTCTCTTTTTAAAAACTTTCAGGAGTATCTTTATAATTTTTTTGCAGTTGTAATGTTATTTGCGGCTTCGATAAGTCTGATAATAGAAATACATATGAATGATAAAATATATAATTATGAGGCGTTATTAGCAGCTTCTGTAAGTATAACGTTATATTTGTAAAAAGTTAATTGTAATATTAGAAATTAAAATTGTAACAAGCATGTGTACACACACACATACACACACACACACACACACACACACACACACACACACACACACACACACACACACACATGCGCGCGCGCGCGAAACATATAATGCTTATATATTTAGAAATATATAATAGATTAGTTACACGAAATAATTTTGCTAAAGCAACTAAAAATTTAGCTAGATACAGATCTTGAAATAATTTTATTGACTATCAAAATGATTATACAGCTAGTTACTAGAATGCTAACTTTTTGTAGCATTATTATCATGCTTAAGCGTCCTTTATTATATATAGTTATTTTAAGATCTATATTTATATATATTTTTAGATACTTTCGATCTTTTTGTGTAATCTGCAATATCAGTAGCTTTTAATTAAAGTATACGAGATCTATAAAAAATGATTTGCTAAATCTAAATATGTATATATAATATTTTGTAATTATATATTAAATCTGTATGTGCATTATTAGTTTCTATAAAAAGATTTGTTAATATTTATTTAGATTTGCGGTCTGCTAAACACCATTTTATATATCTTCAGCGCGGGTGTCGCCTATATAACGAGATGAATGAAGTAATTAAATTAAATAATTATGATATTGTGAAAAGTGATAATGTATAAAGAAAATGGTAATAATGTGGGGCTTTTCATTTTTTGTGTAAAATTTAACTTTATGCTATATTCAAATCTATAATGTTGCAAACGACAATTTATCAATCTAAGTTTAACATAAAACATAAAATGAAACAGAAGAAACGGAAAAAAAGAACGAAAAAGACAGTTAAAAAATAGGAAAAATTGTTTAAATAAGAAAACTTTTTAAACTATTATGATGTAAATATTAAGAATGTAGTGGTAATGTACTCCCTCTTCTATGTTTTTACAATATTTGATTCTTCAGGCCTATTTGGGTTTCCCATGCTCGAATTTATAGAAAATTCTGAATGTATTGAGATATTCAGATTCAAGAGTTTCTCCTAGTAATACTCTTGTGTTGAGCCTTTCCTCGTGAATATTTATCATAAAAACCTCCTCATTCTGCTTTGCAGATACCTTTAGTGATTTCTTAAAATCATTTTTAATAATAATAAAGATTTATAACAAAAAACAAACGCTCTGCACATCTGGGATACATAATATTCGCTTGTTATGGGGCCCAATATAAAAAAATTAACAAAATTTACATTTAATTATAAAAACATACTTATTTAAGCCTATTTATCTTCTCAAAATAGAAGAACAACACTTTGAGAATTAATATAAAATATAAACTCATTAATAATTTTTAAACCACGTTAAATTTGACATTGAATATCATATGAAAAAACTTTAATATGTCTTAATAAATGTTGATTGTTAACAAATAAGTACAAAATCATGGCGGCAACTATTTCACAATTTCGATACTTTTACGCTAAGAACAAATTAAAGATCTTTATAAGAGATGATGTTAATTATGATAGAATTTTGCAAAAGACAGTAGAGCTTAGTAAGAATCCATATTATCACCTTTTCTTCTTGTATATTATTATATAAGTTAAATTACTTTAAATTACTTTACAAGTTAAACTTGTATATCTTAGGAATTTTATTTATTTGAATCAATACAATTTGTATTACTTTACAAATCAAACTTGTATATCTTAGGAACTTTATTTGAATCAAAAACGTTGTACAACAAATCTTGACTGCTAAGTTATATTTGATACTTGACATGCATTTGATGGCATTTATTCGCTTTAATTAATTTTTTGAAAATATACACTGACCTGTCAAAAGTTATTTTAATAAATATGTAATTATATATGAAATTAAAAAAATGCGAGCATTTATTTTTCTTCAATATGTAAATACAATTAAGTTTTATAATAAGATTACATATAATTAAATTATAATGAGATACATGAGATACTCATGTTGTTATCTTTCATTCAAGTTTTTCTTGCGTTTTCTGTCAGCTGTGTCAAAGTGAACGGGCAAGGTATTCCGAGTTCTGGCATGAGTAGCACGTGCCAGAAATAGACAGTAAATTCCCTTGTGTTGAATACTATGCGGGGGGTGCAACGACATTCAGACTTTGTGGATGCATAGGCCCACACCCTCAGTCAGTTTAAAAGTATTGCCGGAGTCGTGATCATGCTCTGTGTTCTCTTGCTACTAGAGTACAAAAGTTGAACATTAAAAACAATTAAATTATAAATTAAATTGTAAAAATATTTAAATCTTCTAGTACGTAGAGTATTGTTTTAATTCTTTTATTTATGTCAAAAATTCTTATTAACTAGTTTTTTCTTGTTTACAAATTTGACAAAATTCGATGTAAAAGTTGTTTTGTGCTTAAGCATTAGACCAGTGAATATAGTTCATTATATATATTTTTCACTTTAATTACAATAAAAAAATTATTTTAAAACATTATTTTTGAGTGTAAGTGGACAATTGGTAAATTTAATTATCTTGGAGGAAGGGAAAGAAGAGAAAGAGAACGAGTTAAGTTTAAATACTAAATGGAGAGATCACAATTAAGAGCGGAGAGGTCATAAAGAGACAATTTAACGAACGCAATTCAGTATACAGGAACAAGGCATTAAATTAATTGTCTGCAACACAAAGACATGAACAATATGGGACCTGTAATTAGAATGTCATCCTCTGGTACACACGGTGCGGGCGGTGTCGGTTGCTGTTGCTTTAGATGCTGCACGTGTATACATGTGGAATTCTTTAAATCATTGCCAGGAATCATGAAAGTTTGCGAAACAGTAAGTTGCAATTGCATATATATTATTTGGCATATGCAAACTTCAAGATAAATAGAAATAACATATACTATATGTATATGGTTATAGTTAGTATATGTTTATATATATATGTATACTATATTCAATATTGTAGACTCAATAATTATAGGCTCAATAATATTTCTATGTATATTTAAATATATCAATTCTTTTTTAAATTGTTTGTGCGCCACTTATTATCGGACTTTTCAATAAAAAATTTCTTATATAAGAATATATATAAATATATATATAAACACATGTATATATAGAAACATATATAATTATATACAATATATGTCCATATATATTTATATACACTTTTTTGTCTTATAAAATTACTGTTTGATACAAGAAAAAAATAATAATAATGAGAAAACATAAAAAATAATTAAAAAGATAATTTTTGCATTGTTTCTTTTACAAATAATCAAGTTTGAAGAAATAAGAAAAAATTGTTCATATATCATTTTATATAATGATCTATATATAATTTTTTATATAAGAAACAATGCAAAAATTATTCTTTTAATTATTTTTTATGTTTTCTCATTATTATTATTATTTTTCTTGTATCAAACAGTAATTTTATTAAAGAAAGAAGAATATATAGACATATGGACATATATATTTCGTATATAATTATATACATTTATATATATATATATATATTTATGTTTATATATTTATACATATTTATATATATTCTTATATAAAACATTTTTACGAGTTAATATAAAGTAATATTTTTCGCAATAAGTTATTTACAGATTTTGAGATGCTATTAGCATTATTATTATCAAACTGATGATCAATTAATTTATTGAGGTTATTATTTCAATTTATGAATGCGTTGTAAGTAAGCAGCGCGCAGTTTAAAAAAAAAAGAACTGAAATGATTTATTAGTTTAATATACATAAGAAATATTATTGGACACTAAGATTTAGCCGCGATCATATTGACTTTTTCCTTAATTGTTTTACATATATAATTTTTTTAATGTATAATTAAAATTTTATAATGCCTATGTAATTAAAACATAATTCCAGGTAATCAGTGGATTAATTCAAAGTTTGCTCATTAATTATGGCTTGAGATATAGTTCATCTATTGGATCGGCTTTTGAAGGATCATTGACCACGTCATCTGCCTGCTTCTTAACTTCCGCTCTATTACTCGCTTGCTATACAATTTCTGAAAAGTCTTACAAATTGATTCGATCATCACTTTTTGTAAGTATTTATTTGTGCTAAACAATAATAAAATATTAGATACAAAGATGAGACATTTTAAACAAAATCTCATTATTAATATATAATTATTGTTAAACTATTAATATTCATACTTTTTTTGTTAATATAATAATAATTTAAACAATATTGTTAATTTCTAGAATTTAGGAATCATGTGTTACATTTTTTCTTTTTTATGTCAGGAGATAATGTTCAATTCTTTAGCTTGCTTCCTGTATTTAAGCTCAGCATCTTACTTGGCTTTTGCCACAAAATTATCTTTGATGACCGAGTATTATCTAAGACCTGGTTTCGACGTTTATCCTGCCATGACAGCCGCTTATGTAAGTTTAGTAGTGCAATCACAAATTGCAGACTTAACGCTTTCACTAATTTGCGTCATTATTTGTTCACCTAGTCAAAAAAGAATTGAGAAAAAGAATTATAATAACTTTTGATAATTTTAAATGCACGATATGATATAGTTCTCTATGTTGAACAGTAAAAAACGAAAATTTATTAGTAGAAAATAACTAACATTGATTTTGTAGATATTTTTATTTATTTGGGAATAGTTTATTTGAAAATATATTACAAGTGATCCAAATTTATATTACAGATTTTAAGTGGCGTCGTGGGAGTATTACACGGAGCAGATGCTTATTTGTCCTTTGTGCATTACAAAACCGGAAGATGAATTACGATGAGTACTAGCACTGTACAATTCTGCGACGAAATGTGACAATTATATAAATTATGCCAACATATTATGATAACATTAAATGATATTCTGGAATATAGATCTTCTCGAATAAGAATTGAGTGTTAGAATTGAGCGTTAGAGCATCGCGTGATTAATTGATTAATAATATTAATATAATGTAAAATATTATTAATTATAAAATATAAATAGATATAAAAGTAGTTATTTATTAATAACATTGTTTAATTTAATTATGAGCCATATTATTACATTACTGCCACTGGTAATATTAATAAGTTACATACATTTATAACAGGTTAATAATTTAAAATTATGTATATTATTTCGCTATTTCCATAAATTTTTCTGACGATATTTTGATTAAATATGATAAGCCGGAATCAAGACAGATTTTATGGATTACACGTAATCATAGCATCCATTTACAGTATTGCTAATCAATTTGAGGCGTATCTGACATGCTTACTGAATCGATATTCCGTTGAAATTTGATGCGTCATAGTGCTGCCGCATTTATATGCCTGACAAAAGGGACAGTATTTAAAAAATGATTAATGATTCACCTAGAGACTTATACAGTTTCATTACGTTAATGCATACGTGATATGAAATAAATATCAATAAGAAATATGACGAAAGTATTCAATTGACGTAATATTTCCAAATATTAACAAGCTTCTCGAAAAAACTAAAACTGATATTAATAACGATAGGATACACAAATAACAGATAAATAACATCTTATTTATAATATGGATAGCGCTTACATACAAGCTCGCACGCATGCACGCACGCACGCACGCACGCACGCACGCAGAGCACGATTTATGCGAGGGACGTTTCGAAAATGTCCTTGAAATACGGGAATGTCCTCTGGATGTCTTTAGGACATTCTTTGGAAGTCTTTGCTGTGAGGATTTATTAATAGAAATTATATAAAAATTGTCTTGTATACATAGAAGTATTAACTTTTAAAAGCGAATGTTCATACAATTTACATTTGCAAATAGATAATCAAATATTTATTTTTATATTTATCGTTTATATCTATCGTTATGACTTATAATTGTAAGAAACAGGTAAAACTTCATGAGCTTAATATAAATATTTTGAAAATGCAAAATTCGTAAGACGTGAGAAATCTTCAGTTAATTATTTAGTTTCTTTTATGCAAAAGTATCTTTATCAGTTATGTCTCGCGTTCCCTTTTACCGCAGACTGTACGAAGAGTTTCAATTCGTACCAGGGTATACCTGAACTCGGGATGGTGAATGGGAATCGTACAGATTTCGCGGACCTCGCAACATGACGTGTCTCTACCAGGTTTCTCTCTCTCCCTCTCTTTCTCTCTCTTTCTCTCTCCACTCTGCCCCTTCCGAATCTCGTACATGTGCACGTCTGTTTCACTTCCTCAAGTGTCCTCCCCCTTCCTCACACTCGCTGTGTACATTCTTTTTTCCCTTGCTTCGGTCGTCGTTTGGCCTTCCCTTCCGTCACTCTTGTTGGCGCCTCGCCGAGCGTATCGTACGATCGCGGGCGTGTAGCTGACAGTTTACTTCAAGATCTCGATCCGGTTGACACGCCGGGAGGTTCGGAGGTGCTCCGAACCGCATTTACTTGTTTTCCTAATCAACACTTGTTTTCCTGAATCAAAACCGCATTTACTTGTTTTCCTAATTTTTCTTTAATCGGAATTTCTTTAATCGTGGAACGAGAAGTAGAAGAAATTAGAAACTGTTCCCTTTTGGTTCGCGCAGGAGACGTGACAAAAAATGGAAGCGCATGTTAGAAATGTCAACGACAGCACAAACATTACTCCGATAGAAGGTAATAAAAAGTAATTAATTAGTATTCCAAATTATTATTTAATGATGGTCTTAATTATTTATTACTCATCAAAGTTCAAATTAAAAAATTTTCTGTGTCAGATGATGGAAAGTGTTGATTTGTATAAACAGCGCTAATGATCAATTATTATGTGTTTGTTGGTTAAATTAAATAAATATTTAATAAATAAATGAATAATTAATTAAATATTCAAAGTACTAGATTAATCTAAAATTTTGCGGATTTATATACAGCAATTATATTGCTGCTAGAAAAATGAGGATAATTTTTGATATGAGGACATTAAATAATATCCAATGTTTGGAAACTCAAAGAAACCATTTCTTTAAAAAAAAAAAAAATCGAAATTTTCAAGCGACTCAGAGAAAGCTTTATACATCAAAAAGCTTAAGAAACTGCCGAGATAAAGGTATAAGGATTTCTTCAACATAAAGATAATAAACAGTTGTGAGATAACGTTTGATATTGTAATGCGGATATACATATATTTCTGAAAAATCAACCGTTATAAAAACAATTAAAAAAAAACGAATGTCTTCGCGCTTTCGAGAATATCGGTATTCTCGTTAACGGGACAGCTAATTACGAGCTATATATAACAATGAAATGCATAATGTTACAGATGTTATCGCATTTGTCGAACGTCTACTACGGCCGCATAATTATAAAAATGCTCGTGTCCCATCAATTATCCAATCAGTCTTAATATTGGTTCTTTGTTCTTTTAATTCAATTTTTTAAATTGTTACAACGGTTGCTATATAATATTTTATTCAATAATGAGCAATGATGAGCAGTTTATCGATAATATTAAAAAATCTTATTAAGAAAAGTTAATAAGTACTCAAAGCGAATGAAAACGCAATCAAAATCAGTGAAAATAGGCTTTTACGATAGTTATATGAAATAGATTCTCATTTTTAATATTTTGTAAATTCATTTCGATTCATTTAGCAAACTCGAAAACATGAAGAAGACATTAGATATTGATGCATTGTGTGTTCAAGAATGATCAAAGATATGGGATTTTTATCATCGATTAACGAAAGCTGGCAATGCAAAATGAGAAGGAAGAAAAAGCTAAGCAAGAACTTGGAAAGTAGTTCACGCCCTAGAAAAAGCAGAATGGTCATTTAGCATCCGCGATATCTCTAATTAATCCTCGCCTAGACCTTGAGAGACTAGCGACTTGCGTATGATCGGATCGAATGCATTGCCAACGAAGAAGGTTGGATCGTAAACGCATACGAGCATTCCGATTCGTGAGCTCGTCGTTGCGTTGCACGTTGCAGAATTGCGTCACGTGAGTCTTATGCCGATGTTGCGATCTGAGAGAGCTAACAAGTAACGGAAAGCCGCGAAAGCGATTCGAACAAAAACCGATGACTTGACGACGAGACAAATTCCGCGGGATTCGCAGCCGCACGCAGCGAAGGAGATTTTTCTTGGGGAAAATGCCGCTGTTATATGGAGAGGCATAAACCTACTTCGAAGCACCTGTCTTTCGAAAATTGCTGTTACTTCTTTATTTTTTAATATTTATGAATTTTATAATTTATCTACTTTCATCTATCAAAAACGTTACTTGTATAATTTTCTCAACACTTCTGAGAAAAATTGGTGGTATATTTTTTGGTCTTTTAAATATACGTAGCTTTTTAAATGTTCCTTGTGCAATCGAATTATTGCCGTAAAAGCGAAACGTATCTAGGTCACACGCATTATCGTTAAAAACATCGCCAAGCGAAATATAATGTCACGGCGATAAAATGTAATCGTGCAAAATTATATATATATATATATATATATATATATATATATATATATATATCATTTTTATTTAATGTAGCACATTTTCTTTAGTTTTCATGCGCGTTCAATCTATTTATGTTTGTATATAGTTTTATATTATCTTTAAATGCTTTAAACTTAGTTTTCTGTGAAACCTTGTCTCTTAGCAATAATTTGTTTTTCAATGTACATTCAGCTTTTTCAGAGACAAATGAGCAATTAAATATAAGAAAGCGAAAATAATGTTACTTGCAAAAATCAATAATAATTCTAACAAGAAAGAGACGAGAGAGGCGTATTGTTCACAGTTTGATGATCATAAAAATCATTTTTTATGGTTGTTATTTTCCGCAAAAAACAGAACTGTTTATCATATGAACGAGTTTGCGAACTTGTTGTAATATATGCGCACAAAGTTGGTTTGCATTTATTATTGGACGATCGGCAAACTGACTAAAATATCGATTGATCAGTACATAGGTACAACGATAATAGTACTGTCTGATCTTTTGTTGTGTAATAGGAAAGTATAAGCGTCCAAATTTTTCATGCTTCTTAACGCTCATTGCAATTTTCAAATCAGACGTTTTAACATGACGCATATTTCGTAATTTACATAATTTAAAGTTTGACAGTAGGAATAATCAAAATGTTAATAATCGTAACGTTAATTTTAATCTTAACTTTTTCTAATTGCAGCTTTTTTACTATATTTGTCTGTACACTGTATGAAATAGAAGAGAAATTTATAGTTTTATTATTTTATTTTAATAGTATTAAATGTGTAATTTATTTGTAATAACCGTAAATAATAATAAATAAGTGAACGTGTAAATTTACCGAATACTAGAGCAACGTCAATTTCAACGAACAAATACAAACATGCAGCATAGCGGAAACGCCTCTCGTCTAAGGTTGCTCGTCTCTGATTAATGTGGCATATCAGCACGTGAGCACAGAACACCTTTCTCTAGGAAGCATAATTAATGTTAATAAGTAACTAATGTTATGCGATGGTGAACAGAAAGATTAAAAGATTAAAAGATTAAAAATTGCAGGGAATTATGCTCAATCTGCAGCTAATTTTCTTTCATGCAAAAACTCTTGGCAGAATATTATACTCTTACATATGACAGGGAAAGAAAATCTATCCACTTTAACAGCAAATAACTTATCAAAATATTTAATTGTTTGCTTCCGACATAAGCTTCAGCAAACCGAATATAACTACTATACACCGAAAATAACATATACGTATATAGATATAATGTTATACAATATAAATTTAATAATATTATATCTGTTTTAAAATGATAATTATAACATTTTCCAAGTTTAATAATTTGTTTAGTAATTGTTTGTTTATGTATTCCAATATTTAACATATCAAAATATAATTATGTAAAATTATACGTATACATATAATAAATTAAACTATATAATTATATATAAATAAAGTATATACTATATAAATTAAATATAAATTAATAAAATAATAATTGTATAAAATAAAAAAATATATAATTACTCAATATATTGAACAGATTCTGGATTTTTATATGATAAAATTATCGGCTACTGTGTTTGAAACACCAACGCTTGAATTCTAATGGAGCATGGATTTTATGTCTACGCTCACACAAGAGACATCGGCTCTTATCAGATATCACGTCACTGATCCTTGACGTTCCATCACGGCACGTATTCCCGTCTCTGGGCACATTCAATCCTCTTAGTTTATAATGATCATGAAACTGATGCGTGCTAGTTGATACGTGCTAGTTGAGAAAATATCTATTGAGTCTTTGCTATCGCATATAACTTTCACGTGTATCAATACAGATATGAATTACTAATTTTTCATATTCTTTTTTCTAGTGCTATCTTTTAATAAACGATTTTTTACTAAGGAATTTTAGAATGAAGTAGAAAATATCTATAAGTCGATGATGAAAAATTTACGCGAGATAAAAAGCACGCAGTGATCACTCGTACGAATAACACTTTCCCGCATGTAATGCAAAGTATTGAAAAACGTTTTCTTATGATTCTTTCAGCATATGTGCCCACGTCAGAGGCATCCCTCACTGTCGAGGAAGAAGATGCAATTGTGACGTTAGTGGTCGTTGTCATCGGCATCATTATTGCCATAGTAGTGCTATTCTCGATGGGTATCTTCATAGACTGCAAACATCAGTACGTAACAATGAATCTTTTTTAAAACATCTGCATTTTGTTGAGCAAACAATTTTCGTAAATAACAGCGAAGACATCTTTCATTAGAATGCGCAACAGAAAGTTTTTTTATTTAGATAGTCGGTATGAACTTAGACGAGATGATGTATTCATATCATAAAATAGCGTTTCATAAAATAAGAATAAGATTGATTATCGTTACAACGGATATTATTGCAGAGAGAAAGATTCCATGAAGAAGAAAAGACTGAGGCTGAAAATGCCGCCACTCACTCGAAGAAGCCGGAAAGATGACGTGAAAGCCTTGGCTTCAAATATGTATCCCAACGGCGCCGGCGATAATGAATTCAAGGCAAGAGATGCTATAGTTTGATATTTGGAAAAATTATGGAAAATTTGGAAAAGTTACAATATATGTTTTATAAAGACTTTTTATGAAAAATTTAAGACCCCGCTACGAGTTTCACGATTAGCTAGTATTTAATACTGAAAAGTGTAGAAAAAATGTATTATAATTCTCTCTATAGTAATATAATTTTCAAAGAAATATGCCTATTCATCAAAGTTCATCAAAGACATGTGATTTAATGATATGTACTTCATAAACGGAGTTGATAAACTCAGAATAATGGACATGGCGACTTACAATTAAAACTAATCCGAATACAGTGATACACTTATCTTCTGTAATAAATAATGTTTAAATAACGGATAGATAAAGAATCTCGAAAATTTATAAAAAATAATGTAATAAAATTAGTTCGATGAATTTGAGTCAAGTTGAGATAAAAAGTATTCGCGTAGCAGTTTTCATAATTAAATTTATATATTTTAATATTACAAATTTATGGTATAACATCCTGTACATAAATGTTCTGTCTAACACGAATGATAACATGTGAACAAATTAATTTGTTTAGAATGCAAGATAAATATTTTGTTTATATTTAATATATCATAATCCAATATATCATAATTAAATAATTAGAATTCTTATACTTCTTTTAACTTTTATTTGTTGAATATTAATTAATAAGCCGATTAAATCGCAAAATATTTATTCGCAAAAGATTTCCATAACGTGAAGTCGTTTCAGATTTAACTGCATACACATATTGTGAGAAACGTTTGGAAAATGACGTCAATGTCGAATCCGTAAGCAGCATTCTTTGCGCTTCCATTTTGATCCGAATATTTCTCAAATACTGCACGCATTCGAAAACACGTTTAATATATGCGCGAGATTAATCTTTAGTTCGTAATATCGCTCAGACGTGCTCTTTTCTCAATAAGTTCTATTCATGTTCACAATGAAATAAATGCACATTAAATAAAAATTGAAGTAAAAAAATCCGAATAACCATAAAAATTAGATATTGTAAAGTAAATTAAACTTAAGCGATTGTAAAATAAGATTTTTATTTACTGAGAATTTATGACATATGTTTCTTGTTGTGATTTACAAATCGCTATTTATCTAATTGAATTTGCATTAGATAGCAAATTCAGATTTGAACAATTGCGATTACGTTCAAATCTAAATTTCTGATATCGCTAAAAGCAATCGTAATATTCGATTTCTTATAGCTCACATATTATTAATAACATGAGAAACTAATATAAAAAAGTAAAGTTGCACATAAAAATTTAATATCAATTACAATTTAATATCAAATTTAATATAAAAATTACTATTTTTTATAAAGTCCCATCATAAAGTATACAGTATTTTTGTAATAATTAAATAATAATAATAAATTTAATAATAAGTAAATAGCATTATTTGAATACGAATAAATATAAGTCATTTAATGTAAAATAAAAATTTGCTCACACAAACAATTTTTATGTTGTCGATATATAGCTACATTATATAGAATATTTTATAGTTGAAATATGAATAATAAGAATAATAACAACATGGTAATTATTTATAGCCAAATATCATGAAATACGATTTATTGTTTTCTAGCTGCATAATATACAAATGATTCAATGTTTTTTTCAATGTTTGTTGTAAACAATTTTTTAACTACAGTGCCTTTTATGGAAATCAAATGCGGAAACAGATTTTACACTAAATTTATGCTTAACTGTGATTTAAAAATATCTGTTATCTATATTCTACTCATGTTGATAATAATAGCTGTCAGTTATTAAAAAAATATTTTCGATTCTACGTATACATATACTCAACGCTTGCTTTTAGCATGAAGCAAACAATGATACAAAAGGAAATAATATAAATAGAGATAAGTGGTACCACATACACTCCTAATGATATCATCTAAAAATATACGAGAGTCTTTCAAAAGTCAAATTGATCAACTACGTAAAATAAAAAGCAAAAAAAAATCGTTAATATTATAAATCATATGCTTTGGTATTCAAATTAAGAAATTTACAAAACTTGGCTTGATTTGAATTCTGAAAAGTTTATATATGTATACGTATTTTTGTTAAGCGTGTCTTATTGTTATAACCGGATATAGAGAAATAGAGAAAATAGATAATATGTGTATTATTTTTAAAAATGATATTTACTACGTTTTTAAAAAAAAATATCCATTGTAATTTGTTGTCGATATTACAATTCTGAAACAAAAAATATATTGTTTATTTGTGAAGACTGGCTGTAATAATAAATGAAATTAATCTACTGCATTGATTAACTGTTACAGAACGAGAAGCTACTATAGTGGCGTTATTCTATTCTTGTAAGCATGTTGTAATTTCCATGTCGCTTTTATTGTTAAGATTTGTTCTGCCGGATTCCTAATACTAAAATTAATCGTTAACTATCGATAATTACTGATAACTACAAGTGCAAATTTACAAATAAAAACTTTCATTTTTTACTTAATTGCGTGAAAAACTTTCGTCTTTATAGAATAATAAACAGCCTTTGCACTTCAGCAAATTTATTCAATTTTATAATTTTATAAATGAAGAATATAAAACTTTCTGATACTTACATTGAATAATATATTTAAACCAAAGGATTTTTTTCAGTTGTTAAAAATCGTGTGTTAAAAGGGACTTCATATAGCACGCATAAGTTATATATATCTACCAGTTAGCTCTTTTCATGCTAAAAATATCGTTTAAATTGTTATAATTAAACAAATTATAAATATTATGTTTGTCCAAAATGTATATTTTGTATTTCGCATATTGATCGTGTACATAAATATTAACAATATAATTAAAATTTGTCTATATATAATGCCGTTTTGTCTTACTTTTTTTATTAATCATTATTATATTACTCTTACTCATTATTCGTTTTCTAATATAGGGAAGACCGGGATTGTTATAGGAGATTGGTTGATGAAAAGCTTATAACTCAATTAATATATGGCAAAGTATTTTCTTCTTTATACTGTAGATTGCTGATATAATATTAATTTGTTGTGTAAAATGATTTGCGCCAAAAGTATGGTGTATCTTATAACGATTTAAAAAAAAATAAAGTTGATAAGTAAATTTTTTTCTTATTTTCTCTTTTGTTTTTTATTAGTTTTTGGCATTATCAATCGCTATATCTCTAATTGTAGAAAATGGCATATCTTAGATAATTTTTGCTATAATTAGTAATTATTATTGTAACAAAGTTTGTGAATATAATCTTTCTTACTAAAACTTTAACTATAATCTTTTAACTATAATCTTTCTTACTAAAACGCTCATGTAGGATAGAGTGACTAAAACGAGCCGGGATTAATTGTTACAATAAATGATAGTTAATTTTAGCGTCTTTGGATCGACACGTTTTGAACAGTTATATTTACGAATATAATATTAGGTGTAGGAAAAAGTCATTATGGCCTGTTTAACTTAACTTGCGAATAACTTAAGAAATTGTAGGAACATTTGTATAAAATTTTGTAAGGAAAGCTTCAAGCTTTCACGATAGTCGAAAATTTTCTCAAATTTATTTTGAATACGTTACAAAGTCACAAAGTAAAAAAAATTTTTTTCATCTTTTTCAGCTCATAGTTTTCTGTAAAAATTACCAAACTCACATAAACTCAAAAAAATAATAAGCTCTTGAAAGTAGAAATTTCACGCTTTAAAATCCTTTTTTAAAATTCAAATTTCATTTTTGACAAAGATACGATGTATACAATGTTGAGGAAAAAAACGCCATGCACTTTTTCCCACACCCAATATTTTATATAGTTACAGATATTTGTATTTCCATTTCTCGTATAAAAAATACGAAATATGATATAATATAGTGCTAAAACAAATTTCGTTTTTATAATTGAAATAATTATTGATATAATAATAATTATTTTATTTACATCAATATTATAATTACTATTATTTCCTAAAATATATAACTGACATTAAAATAAAAGCTGTATTTTTTCGTATATCTTAGTTATATAAAGTATGTAATTACCAAGCAAAAATCAATTCCGAATATGGGGAAAAAATTATTACATTTTTATAGTTTTATTTAAAATTAAATAACTTATTTATACATTGATATGCAAGAATAATATATTTTTTTAATATTTAAGAAAGAGTGTAGGTGTATTATAATGTATATATAGTTTAAAAATCTTACATCCAATTTTTTCCAAACTCTCACTATTCAAAAACTGTGCCAAATCGTATCCGGTCTCCCCTAATCTATCTAGGGTGCTTTGAAAAGTAACTTGATTCAATATTAAAGATAATAGTTTTAGTTTCATAGAGTACGTTATTTTTTAACATAATCCCTTCGAAGCTCAATGCATTTCTTTCTTCAAATTCCCTCCCGAAAGTGGGTTTTTTCGAAGTCCTCAAAATAGCATTTACAGCTTTTATCGTTTCTTCATTCGACTTAAATTTCTTTTCAACCAAAAAACTTTTAAATAAACAATAAGAATGAAAAGGAGTGATAGGAGTCAGCGCGGTAAGAGGTGTGCAATTGTATTATATATAAAAATATTATAATATATTCGACATAAAATCGATATTATATAAGTCGATTTTACATAATAAAATTAAGTACAAAGTTCGGACATTCGACTCAAGTTTGAGTCATCTTTAGCGAAAAATATAAAACTCAGTTGAAATACCGCAAAAACAGAAAGTCGATATAAAGCGTTGTCCAGTCCAAGGCAGATACTATTTTCGAGATTTTTTTTTTAGTAGTCCCACACAGTCCCAAGGGGAAAGCGTGTACATCTTGCTCGGACCAAACAGCAACGCATACAGCAAATTGTTGTACAATTTACATACAAAAAATTTTTAAGTTTCGGGAAAATGAAAATTCGAAGGAGTTAAATCAGGCGATTACGTGGATGCGAAAGAATATCAAACTTTAATTTGACCAATTTTTGTAAGCGGTAACGCTTGAATGTACCGCATTGATCATGATGAAACAATACCTTTTTTTAGGTTTTTTCGTGACGTTTTTCCGTGATTGCTGCCTTTAACTCCTTTAAAAATGCTGTAGTATTGATTAGAAACGAATTCTTTTTTTCTCAAGGTAATCGATCAGGAGAATTTCTTTCGCATTCCAAAAAACTGACGCTTTCGTCTTTTCAGTTGATAGTACGGTTTTTACCTTTTTCGGAGCCATTTCATTTCGTTTAACCCACTGTTTGGATTGATTCAGGTGTATAATGATGAATCCAATGATGATCAAGTTTCATTCATGATCATTCACAAAACGCTGCATAAAATCCGTTTAGATTCTTCTTAAATACCAAATAGTCGGCTGATGCTCGCCAAGCATATCAACTTTTGCAACTCTGCAGTGATCAAATGCATAATTATTTTAATTTCATTTTATTATGCAAAATGAAATTAATTTACTCAGCTGAGATGTCCATGGCTTCTGTTATCTCGTATACTTTCACTTACTTGTCGATAATAAAACTATATCTCTTTAATGGGTTCTAGTGTGATAGCTGTTCTCGGACCTCCAAAACATGGTGTGTCTTCGATACTTGTTTTATCACGTTTGAATTTGTTTAATAACATAAATAAATAAAAATATAAATAAACAAATAGTTTAATAGGAAGGACATAAGTCAATATAGGAAAAATCCTTTCATAGATTTTCTTTGCTGTTTTCTCAAAAAAAAAAAAAAATTTAATCACACCTCAAATTCCAATTTTATACATTTTGCACTATCGCTCAAAACACTTGTATTGAAACAATTGTTAAACAAAGATAATGGCGGAATTATTTAAAATTTTGCGTTATTAAAAGGAAGAGAATTATAATCATATATACATGCTCTCTATAAGTTTCCGAAACAAGTTACTTTTCCTACCATCCAAGTATTAAGTCTAATATAATAATATATTTGTATACAGGATTGAGTAAATTAATATACTTTTTGAACTAAATTAAGTTGAAATTAATAACATATGAAATTAATTACGTTAAAAGTTACATAAACAAAAAATTAACTCAGTAAAAGTTACATTAAAATTAAATAAACTGAAATTAAAAGTAATTTTAAAAATCATTACTTATATTAAATTAAAATCGTAATTTTTAAAAAATTGCATTATTCTAAATAACAAAACAATTACAGTATGGATTATCAAATAAATTTTATATTTTACTTGGAAATAAAGTTTATATAAAATAAAAAAGAAATTGCATTTAAATAATAATCAGAAAAAATTTTAAAAAATTTTACTAATTGATTAATTAAGAAATGCTTCAAAGTATTAAGTAAATCGTCTATGCGTTCGAAGTTTCAAGGAGCACTCTATTAGTACTATTGCATGATTTTATCTTTATCGTTCATCAGCATAAAACAAGAATAGAATTATGCAATGCGCTGAACTGTAACACTAATAGCGCTCCCTGAAATCGACCTGAACCTCATAAATTTCTTGCGTTCATTTTTGAGCACTGCGAACATCACGTCCATCACGATCATTAAGCTTTTTCTAAATTAATTGTGTCTAATGTTCAAGATTTTATAGAAAATAAAAATTTTGGTATTTACAAAGATAAAAAAATTTTACTTAGAAAAAAGTTAACAAGTTAAAAAATAATTAGCTAAAATTAAAAATTAATGTAATTAATATTAATTAAATTAAATTAAAAGCTGTTAACTTTTAAACATTTTATTTAATTATTTAATAAACAAATTATTTAATTTTTAATTTTTTAACTAATTCTTACCCAATCCTGATATATATATATAATGT
>JANQDE010000124.1:77021-116708 GCA_037157785.1 Cephalotes varians
GCACATGCTCGTGCAACTATACATATATACCATATACATAATGCGTATCACTTTTAAATTTAATGTATATTTATATAAAATAATAAAAAAATTATATTTAATAATAGTAAAACGTAATAACAAGATACACAATCGCTCTTGAATTTCATGGAATCTTATCTAGTGTTATATGATCACATTACGCCGAGTACTATTTTGCAAACATGTGAAATCACATACTGTAATGATATCTCTGACGTATCAAAACAGTTGCTGACATCGCTCATTTACTACAACAACGACATTATTCAGAAAACAAAGTTTTTCGGAAAATGCAAACATTCAAAACATTCAAATTTATTTTCTGAAAAACTTTATTTTTTTGAATTGTGTCGTTGTCGTAGCTAATAAGCGATATCAATACAATGCAATGAAAATTATTATGAGAATATTATGAGAATGTATGCATTTAATATTTTATAATTCTAATTTTACGAAATGTATTATAGCTATAAGCTATAGATATAAATTGTATTATAATACTTATAATTATATGTAAATAATATTTGTGCGCGCGCGCGCACGCACGCACRCRCRCRCRCRCRCACACACACACACACATACACACGCGCGCGCGCGCGCGCGCACACACACACGCACACAATATATTTTAAATTTTGTATCTGCATTGGTAAACATTAAAAATCAAGATTTTTTTGTACTTGAAAAACATGATGTGATAATAATGCTTGCAATGTATAAATTTAAGTAAACTACAAAAAAAAAATATATATATATATAAAATATGCGTTATAAAGATCCATAAATTTTAGAATGATTAAATGTATATTTATAAATATTATCACGTTATATAATTTGGTATCATTTTTCAAAAATTCTTACATACCTGGATCGCGATAATACATAATGAAAATACTGAAAAGATCTGAAAATTATAGGTATGTTCGCATATCTTCTAATGAATCTCAAATCTTTGTAAATATAAAAAAATTGGAAAACGTTTATACAAAATAAATTTTTATGTTTTGCATTTTATATGTATTTTATATAGAATTTTCACATGCATTTTATATGCAAAATATATTTAAAATATACATTATTTAATTATTAATATAAAAAGATTAAAAATTTATTATTTTTATTAATAATAATTGTTATTATTAATAGCATTCAAATTAAAAAACAATAACGGCTTAATTGCTTATCGGGAATTGAATTTGGAGCTTGTTTCATTTAGGTTGTTTGAATTAAAAATAGATTATTATAAAATTATTATAAAAATTCGTTAACTTTTAATACTTTACGTATTACAAGATAACGAATTACTTTGAAAATAACTTTAAAAAATTTCGTTGCAATGTATAATATCTTTCTTCGATGCTTCGTAAAAATTTAATGTGTATATAAAAAATATTTATCTAAATTACTTTAATAAAAAGTATCTAAAAAGTGTAGAAATCACTTTAAAGAAAAGTTTGTCGAAAAATAAAAGAAATTTTCAGGAAAAATCGATCTAGTTGATCAAGTGTGTAACGTGCTTTAGTTTGTACTCTTTTACGAATCTAATTACCAAGCTGATCACGATTGATATCGGTATGCCTGAAAGATATTGGGCTCTTGTGAGTCATAACACAGTAGAAATGACAGGTATGTTTTCCTTGACGTATGTCGTTGACCTCCTTCAGCAGGTACCTTGATCTACAGATGACGGGTGGCCACGGTCAAATCGAATGCGTCCAAGGACCATGGCCAGCAACGCCATACGCACATAAACGCCGTTTTCCGCCTGCCGGAAATAAGCCGCCCGCGGATCGGTATCGAATTCCTTACTTATCTCGAAGATACGTGGCAGAGGATGCATCACCGCCATCTTTCTCTTTGCGCGAGACATCAGCTGCGGGGTTACTATGAAGAGTCCGCACATCTGTCGTACATATGTTTTTTAAAAAATATGATATTAAGTAGAAATCAATTAAAAAAAGCAGATACTAAATAAATAAAAAGTGAGATTCGAAGTAAAATGATTTACTTTAGTTTCATAAGCATCGACAATTAACAACTTTAATAATTTTAAATCATTTTAACATTAATAATTAACGATTTTAACGTTAATAATTGTTAATAAAAATGTATATTAATTATTAAGAATATTGTTCGTACAGGGTTTTGCAATGGAAGGACATAAGTGTATAACAAAATGCGATATATTTGCTTTTTCATAGATTCAATACTCGAATAATGTCTAAAAGACTCACCTTATGATACTGTTCTTGTGTAGCAAAACGCTCACTTTGTATTCGTGTCATATAAAGCACATCGGTGTCGGGCAGAGCCTCTTCTAAAGTCGAGAATCTCTCTTGTGGAATACCACGTTCGGCCACATAATTAACAACATGATTCGGCATGTCAAGGCCAGGTGGATTAACATAGCGAAGTTCTACGTTATACAGGGTCAGTAACCTATATCAGAATTCAATAAATGATGTGTGTTAAAAAAAAACGAAATTTGACTCCAATAAACTTCATAAAAGATAATTCAATTGTTCATAACTAAAATAAATTTTGAAGTTTGCGATTACACGAGTTAAACTTGTTATTTGGAATCAACTATTTTTTTCGATTTTGATTAAAAAATTAGATAAAATTATTGTGCGTCTTAACATATTTGAAATATTTGAAAATTTATATTTTATTATTAAAACTATACTACGATATTCTATTATTGAATATTTAATCATGTTGAAGTTTTGAAGATATCTGATTTGTTTTATTTTTACGTTTCTTTACAAATGAAAACAATGTAACCATGATCTTTTAAAACAGATTTTTCTAATTTAAAATTGACTTCTTTTTTATAAAAACGTTTAAAGACGCCAATAGTATTCAAAATATGATTTTGCATAAATTTATTTTTATATATTATTGAATATTTTGCTAATAGAATATTTAGGACTGTCTTAATCAATTGCATTATCTTTTCAGAACTATATCTAAATTTAGAATTAAAATACTGTGTATGTATATGCATTGTCAGTTATATTGTGTTCAATATCAAAAGTTACTACTCAAAAATTGCAGTTTTAATAGCTATCGAAAAATTTAGTCATCTATTCCTTCGTAGAGCATATAAACTTATGTGTGATATCTCTGTATTTCTCGTATATCCTTTTTATTGACTATCTTGGACGAGCGAAATTTTTTGTTGCATATTAACCTTGCAAGAGAATGGACGGTTCTGCCATGCTTCAAATCTCCAACCATGGTGATCGTAAGATTATTCACAGTTCCAAATTCGTCTCTGATTGTAAAAATGTCGAGCAGCGCTTGCGTCGGATGTTCACCAGTTCCATCACCGGCATTCAATATCGGTTTTCTACAATGTTGTGCTACTCTCTGTAAATTATTGTTAATATGATTAAGATTATTATTAACATTTAATTATTATTAACATATAAGATTACGAAATATACATATATGTATAAAAGAATTTTTTATAAAAAAATTTTATTTTTCAATTATAAAAAAATTCGTGAAATGTATAAAAAAATCCAAGCACTCTCACACCGTTTGCTATAAAGAAAATTAAGTAAAAGAACTAAGTAAAAGAACTAAGTAAATTTCGAAAAATAAAATCATAAATTAAAAATAAAAAAATAAAAAAGAACATTGTTATCATTATACTATTATATAAATTAAATAAATAGCTATTTTTATACTTTTATATAACTTTATTTTTATATACTTACAGCTGCCGCACCCGGCTCTGAGTGTCTGAGTACAATCACATCTGCATATCCTGCCATAACTGTTATCGAATCTAAAAATAATAATTCGATAATTGAATATCTGATGAAAAGTCAGAAAAGCAATTATATACTCGCACATTTTTTATAGATTGTCTTTGCATATTAGAATAATAATTAATTGGAGTACATTCCAATACATTTCCATAATTATACATTTCAATAATCCAATCACAAAAATCAGAGAGGAAAGTTTTGTTCGGAAAAAATGTCTACGAACCTTCTAATGTTTCGCCTTTCTTCACCGATGACGTAGAGCCATCCATGTGTATTACGCGACCACCGAGACGTTCCATTGCGGCAGCAAAACTGCACGATGTTCTCGTGCTGACTTCGTAGAAGATGGAAGCCATGATCTTCCCCTTAATCATATATTATATTTAATCTTTTTAACTAAAAAACTAATTAATATTTTTATATATTATTTAAAAATTCGTGACCAACATGAAACTTTCGAATTTTATAATGACTTCTATACATGTATGTTATTCATAAAAGAAGTTACATAATCTTTAATTAGTTACCTTTAAAATATGATCCAAGGATCGTTCTTTTCTTATAGCATTTCGAAAAGCTTCCGCTAATTGGAATATATCCTTCAATATTTCTTTGTTAAAAATATCCACGGTAAGCACGTGATGTCCAATTAAATTGTTGCCTGTATGAACAATTGGAACCGATGCAACGGCAGTCATAAGCAAATTCGGATTACTGTCACTTTTATATCTAGTAACATTGCTGATAGGCAACGGTGAGATAGTTCTTTGAGAGGGTAGTGTCTTGGAATGTTCTTTGTCGATGTCTGTGTATGGCGCAAAATGCACGCTCGACTTGTGCGATGCCGGTTGCAAGAGATGCGTAAACGACTCTATGACAAAATAAAACATAAATCAATTAATTTTCATATCTTATTTGTTTTTACGCAATAGAAAGTTAGAAATTTCGTTTTTGCAACAGCAAGATACGCAATGTAACATTTGCGAGACGTTCAATCTTATTCGCAAATATAATATATTAGTCCTGAACGTGTCTCTACAAACATCTTGAATAATCTTTGTTTGACATTATAAAAAATAAATATATATGAATTGAAAGAAATTCATTTTTGTCAAATTTGATTTTATCACAAGGGTGAACAGAATAAATTCCTCTAAAATTATTTCAAGAGAATTATTTCTCGCGTTATTTAGCAGCGCAGAGTAATTCTTTCAATAATTTGTATTTTGCATTATCATACCGATATGTTCATCTTCGTGTACGTCAATATGTATATTAGTTTTTTCATAGTTCGGCGATAGAAGACTGTCTAGTGACAATGATTTGTTAACGATATCTGCAAGCTGAATAGATGCCGTCGGCGCGTGGAATATTGATGAAGCCTTCGTATTGTATTGTATATCCCTGATGTCTTGACCGAATCCAGGATTTAATAGTACTTGTCCTTCGATATAAGCAATCTCGCCTCTTAAGACTACTCTGTGCACAGAACCGCGAACTGTCATGCCAGTGAAAGGTGTCCATTTCGATTTACTGTATGGCATTGCTTCTGGAATGACCCATTCATCGTCCAAATCGACCTCGATATATGTGTTACGCTGATCAGGAATATTAAAGATTTTTTTGGGATTTCGATACAATTTGTCTATAATGTCCTGTAATCAATAAATAATTTTGTTTAGGATTTTTTAGCATTCCAATAATGTAATAGGGTGAACTTGTCGAAATTGTATCGGTTCTCAAATCACACCTAAAAATTCAATCATTGTATTTGTAGGTAATATTCTCCTTAGGATTATTTGAAAACTACATACTACTAGAGTGATTCATTACACTCGAGATGTTAGATACTTCCAGAGAGTACAAGTAAGAATGCAATAATTGAATTTGTAGATAATTCAATTTAAGAGCCAATTGCGATTTAGGCAATCTTATTCTATATAACTTTATCAATAAAATTTAAATAAATTTATTAATAAAATTTACATATACTTTTTCATTATAAAATAATTTAATAATGTCCATTATGCATCTAAGTAGGAACAATGTTTTAGTTTACTTTGCAATTGAAACTACTTGACATTTCTTAAAAATGATTAACAAGAAAACGCTTTCTACATTTTTATTATTAGTGCCACGAGTGGATCTTCAATACTCGAAGACTTATCTCTTATTATCAGATAAAAGCGCTCATCCGTAATGGAAAAAATGATAAGTACAAAAATGAGTGTTTAAGAAAAGCTTTGGAAATTTCAAAATTTTTTTCGGGAGCAAAATATTTCCCAATAACCCGGCAAAAAATTTTTCATGTATAAATACATATAATGTATAATATGTCCATGTTATCCATATGTTATCTTTCTCATAATTTTTCACAAAAATAATTTCTGTTTATATATACAAATTCAATAATAATAAGAAGAAATAAAAAATAAATACATATAAAATATAAATAAAGAATAATTTTAGCATTATTCTTTTGTAAAAAATGAAATTTGAAAAATAAGAATAAATTGTTTATATATAATTATATATATATATATATATATATATATATATATATATATAATTTTTTCATAGGATTGTTATCTTTATATATTTTGTATGAGCAATTTATTCTCATAATTTCAAACTTCACTTAAAAAAAAAAATGCTGAAATAAAAAAAATGCTAAAAATTATTCTTTAATTATTTTTAATTCTTTCTTATCATTATTTAGTCTGTATATACAAACGGAAATTATTTATAAGAAGAAAAATAGACATAAAAAAATAGATATTACATATCTTATATATATTTACATATAAAAAATTGTTTACCAGGAAATTGTTTTCTTCGATTTATTGCATAAAATCAAAACACACGCAATATATCCATACCAAAGATTATGAAAATAATGTATACATATAATTTATATCATTTTCGCAAAATTTAGATAAGTAATTTCTTCTCATCAAGCTTCTTTTAGATGTCCTGCTTTGTTACGTCACGAATCGTATCTGAGGAATGACGTATACGACATTCACATTCTCGAGAGTAATTTTCACGTTATCGAGCAAAGTGCTTATCGGCATTCCATGCTCATTACATCACCCAGGCATCGTTGAAAGTTTTGTTATAATTCAAACAGAACGTACCTCTATAGTTAGCCTTCCTTCATGCACGGCGTTCAGTAAGAGCGGTAACATAGTTTCCAAACCGGGAAATCCTGGCGGTGGTTTCTCGGAAGACTTCTCTTGCACAGTGTGTGGGGCTTTACAATACAAACAGATGTCTCATTAAAAACGTATACATTATAAAAGATATGATAAACATACGATCGCGTGATTTCTCGCGTTAAAACTTTTCCTTTAACATTCTTGAATAAAAATAGGCAGTGATATAATATAATATAATATGTATAATATATGAATTGCGAATTATCAAAACATTTATTTTTATCGGAACACTAATTGCTTATTATTTCTAAACAACTGCAACAACTGTCTGATATAATATCAATGTCTTAGGACAAAAAGAATACTCTTGTATGACTTAAAAGCAAAATAAAGTATAGCTGTTACATAAACATGAGACGTCCATCCTTTTATCTCCGGATCATAGAATAATGCTGGTCGTTATCATTTTGAGACATCGAATTGAACTTATTTTGCTATGTGACTGCAGCACAAATTTTGTAAAACTACGGCTTGTAACTTCACTACTACAAAGTCATTGAAATAGCGACAAGTTTACTGACATACCATGATCGGTAGCGAAACAATCGATGATATCCATATTATCCCAGAGAGCCTGTTGATCTTCCTTTGTTCCCAGAGTAGGCCTTACTTGACCTCTTTCACTGCCTATTCGATTCAAATCATCCTGACAAAGAAATAAATGGTGTGGACACACCTCGCACGTAACTGCCAATCCCTGCAAGAACATATACATATATACACATACATATAAACATATAACATCGATATTTTCAAATATCTTTCAATTTAAATATATAATAAGAGCACTTTTTAAATTTCAATATTTGTCGCCTTAATCATTGTGAAATTATTAAAACTGACTTTTAGTTTTTGCTTTTTTATTATCAATTACTGTCTTCTACATAAAGCTTTTACATATGATTTTTTAGTTTCATGATTTCCGGTTTCTTTTTTTATTAATAATTGTTTTAGGATACTCACATGTTCTTTAGCAGCTCGAATGATTTGTATTTCCTCTTTACGAGCTACGTGACACACATGAATTGGTCTGCTGTGCAAACTCGCCAACAAGAGGACCGCAGCTGTGGTTTGTCCTTCCGCGTGCACGCACAAGGGATATTTTTTTGGCCAGCTTTCGAAATGCTGCAAAGTGAAGCGGTTATATGCATTATATAATTTTACATTTTAAATATAAATATTATATTAACTATTGTCTATTATTCTTATTTTGATTAAAACATCATTGTTTTATAATACAATTTTCTTACAACAGGCGCGTGTTTTTTTTAAAAGGTGATGTTTCTTTTTAATTTTTAAAAATTTTTAGATTATATAAACGTTTTACCTCAAACGCATGCACATTTAATTCACAAATAAACTAACTAAAAAATTAGCTAAAAGATATATTTTAGAAATGGGAATTTATTCAATATTTTTTTACAAATGTGTAAATCATTTACCTTAATCCAAACAGTAAGATCAGTGAGACGAAGCGTTGTAAATGTCTCATTCAGATACATCTTCAGAGCGGCCACGTGCGGTGCTATTTCCCGTATATCATTGTAATTATTCGATGAGGCGCCAGCGAAGAGTGCATAGTCGCATCGTGAACCAGCTACAGCTTGCTGTTTAAGACAATAAATAAAGATTTTCTTATTTTATAATGAATTATTTAAAATTATTCTTAAACGCGGTTAAAATTTAATCGGACTGAATCTTATCAATAATGAAAAATATAAACGAAGATTGTGTAAAATCAATAGTTAACTTTAAAATATCTATATAAGAAATCAGTATCACATGTACGCTGATAAGTAAATATACACGCGCGTGCGCGCGCGCGCGCGTGTGTGTGTGTGTGTGTGTGTGTGCACACGCATGCGTGCGCGCTTTTTGAACAAGAATTTGAAACTTGAAATAATGATAAAATAAAATATCTTAACTAAATACAATTTTTTAAGTTATTATTATCATACGGTATCACGATGTTAAAGCCTGGCTCGCTAGATGCAGCGATTGATTTTTGTAATTATGCGATAACTTGATTTCTGATTATCACTTAGATATGGAATGCTTGAAATTGTATTTTTGAATTAATTTTTATACATTACTATTGCCTATGTATGCGTGAATAATGGCTGCAAATATTTTTATTTAATAAATAATTTATACGTCTTATAAATTTTGCTTCCATTAAATGAAAAAGAGTCAATATTAAATATTTAAGCATCATATGAAAGCAACAATTAGTTTAATAGAGATAAAAGCATCGAACGCCTACAATTATTAATCGCAAAATTTGGTTGTCACATCTAATTAAAATAAAACAAGACTGCTGATTTCTCATCAAAATTTCTGTTCATGTTTATAAATTTAAAAATATTCCTGAAATCTTTTGATACCAATTTTCTAAGACCTAAAATTAAAGTTTTAATAATTATAGATTATAAAAAATTTATAGATTGTAAAATTGTGAAATTTTTGTGTGTGATAAAAGTCGTTTTTTTGTTAATATGCATTATATATTTTTATCAAGTATTTATTGTTCTTATATAATAATCATGTGCGCAACTTCTTTCTTCATTCAATATAGTATTTTAGTTATATAGAATAAATGTAAAAAATAGTCTTTTACACACATTGTAAAAGATTGCTGCAAAAGTGATACTAAATTAATTAAATTGATTCTTAATTTCTATTTAAATTTAGTTTAATTACAATTTTGTTGACAATACGTGAAAAATATGAATAAAGAAAAATCAGTTTCAAATATCTATATGAGGAATCTCTTACCGCTTTGGCGATAGCAAAAGTCTTGTGATCCACTACTGCGGGATTGGTATTGGGCATAGCAAAAATTATTGTTATGCCCCCGGCAAGTGCTGCCGCGGTGCAAGAAGCGAAGTCCTCCTTGTGGACCGCTCCAGGATCACGAGCATGTACGTGCACATCGATAAGACCGGGTAACCTGATCATCTTGCGCGATGATATACAATCGGTGTGTGTTTTCATACGTGGTGCTTTCCCACCAACCATTCTTAATGCCTATACACGAAAGAAACGAGTCAATTATTATTATTTATTTTATTCATTTATTCTGTTATCATTCACTTGCGGTTACATAGGACTTTCCTTTTAATGACACAAATCGACAAACAGCTATCCGTCTCAGAATTCAATGAGTAAAAAAGATAAAATGATTAGGCTTTCAACGAATAGTCTATTCGGCCATTGATCAAATACCGAATATTCGGTGGGTACGCTAGCCGAATATTCAGTAAATATTCCGCGCAACAATTGGCGTGAAAATTTGTGTCCTCTTTTACTTTTCTCCTTTTTTCATGTCGATATGCCGCTTAGCCGCCGCGTCGCGTACTTATTTCAACTAGTTCACTTTGTCATACGCAACGTAAAAAAACTATCTTATTTTTCTTTATAAAGATATTTAAGTTTTAGAGTGATTTCGTGCTTAATTTCGAAAATTAATTTAAATATGAGTACTAAAAAGAAATCTCGTGTATGGACTTATTTTGAAGAAGACTTTTTTTACCAATCAGCTGCAAGTTGAGAATGCAAGATACCTTTTACTTGAGTCTCTCAATATCAGTATACGAAAGCAGTGATGATAGTACGAAATCATCTCCTATGAAGTCTAAAAAGAAGAGAACTGAAGAGAATCAAAGCTCTCAGTCACACACTTTTTGGGAATATTAGCTGATTGCAAAGAAGAATTCCAGAAATGATAATACGATAAATAAAAAAGTATGACTGCTATTGAACTAGATATGTATTTGAAAATAAAATGTATTCCACTCCAACCAAGTCCCTATACTTGGTGGGCTGTGAACAAAAATTAATTTCCAGTTTTACTCTCAAAATTAGCTTCAAAATATTTATCCACACCTGCCAGTAGCATCTATTCTAAAAGACTGTTTTCAGAAGCCGGAAATGTATATGAAGAAAATAGATCTAAATTATTTCCCGGAAATGGGGAAAAATTGTTATTTTTGCATCACAATTTGCCTCTATTAAATTTTAAGTATGGTAAAGAATGAATAATATAATTAATTTCTTTAATTAACAATAAATAAATAAATAATAATTTTAGAATTATATTTTGTTTTTTTTTATTACAGTTGACAATGAAAAATTTTAAAATTTTGATTTTGTCTAAAAAGTAGTTTATACTTTTGTAATTTGATATTTTTAAATTAAAACAACTTTTTCAAAAAAAATTTTTTTTTATGTTTTGTTTAATTTAATTTAAATAAAACTTTGTCACAAATTTATTAACTTTTTAAAAAAATCTATATTATTTATTATTCGGCCGAATATTCGTTGCAGTATCTCACTATTCGGTATTCGGCCGAATAGTAAAAAAATAGTCGAATAATCCGAATACCGAATATCTGCCGAATTTCGTTGCAAGCCTAAAAATGATATTTGTGTCGATTATGTAAAGGGAAAGCAGTCTTATAAATGATGTAAAGTTGCATAATGTAATCGTGATTTAAATGATTAAGATAAAATCGATCTGTCTTAACAAAATTATTTATAATGATGGATTAAAAACTTTAATGCCTGCTTTTTATATTAGATTTAATATATTACATATCTCTCTGTTTTTTAGTATGGTTAAAAGTTTAAAAGAAACTAAAGATAATGATTTTTTATATTAGAGTATTTTCTGATATCTTATCAATAAAGTAATTTGGTATTATTAATGTTATCTGTATCTTTCGACGGATGACATTGACAACTAGCTATACTTTTAGTCATTAAAAAAATGTAACTTAATCAGTAAAAATTGAAAAAAGTATCAATAATTTTTGACGATTATATGAATAACTTTTTGTAATTTTTAAATTTTTAATAGAACCATTTTTTGTTTATTTGAATAAATATATATTATCACAATTTTAATTAAATGTGAATATTAATAATTTCTATTGCTGGTGTGTGTGTGTGTGTGTGTGTGTGCGTGTGTATGATAAAATAGATGATATTTTTATAAAAAAACCTCTTAATAATTTTTTACAATATTGATATATAAGGATTATTTCAAATATATGTTATGAGCCTTAAAATAAATTTTAAAAATAATCTTTAATTATAAAATTTTTTCACGTAAATGCTAAAATAGTGTGGTCTTTTTAAAAAAAAATTAAGATTCTCAATATTATATCTTAAAATATATAGGTCCTGAAGTGAACTTTGCACTTAATGTACCTTATCAACAATATGAACAAAATGTTATGAGTAAGAGTGAGTAATATAATCTTATTTATCAGAAATAATCTTTGATCACTGACGTGGGAGTGATATAAAATGTAGTTTTAAATGAGAAGGTAACGTCACGTAAGCTTATTTCAATCATACTATTTAATAAAATTATTTCTTAAAATAAAATTTTCTTTTTATTTTGCATATCACGTTTTTCATTCAATATTTTTGTAGGGCCAAAAATCTAGATACTTACTTTAACTAGAAGCTTTGCGCATTTAACATCTGTAATCAGAGGTACGGAATAATCGACCGCTAGTCTTCTAGTCCGGTAACCGTGCGTCATGAAATTGGAAACACGCCGGGCCCCGCCATTTCTCATCGGCAGATTGATCACAAGGTCGAACTGCTTTTTCGACAAGAAATCGGCAAGATGCCGAAGCTGGCTCGGACTGGAATCCTCGTTCACAGCGATGTTTTCGAATGTCCATTGTACCGGTTCAACCTGCATTGCAAAAATTTGTTACAAGACATAGTAAAGTTGCAACAATTACCTATAATTTTAAATGCAATTCAAAATTTGTAGGTAAAGCAAGGGATAATATTGAAAAAACAAATTAACTTAAGTACAGTTTTATGTAAATGAAAATAATAAGTAATATGTATTAATATGTACATGTATTAATATGTGTATTAATAAAAAAATTTAAATAAAAATATTAAAGAAATTTATTTTTTTGTGAAACTAGGATTGATATTTATCATGACTACGTTTCTTCCATCGTATTATATTACTATAAGTTATAGATATCATTTAATTATAATCATATAATTATATTATGTTCGTATTATATAAGGAGTTTCATATCTTTATATTATATCAAATCTTAAGATATATTCAATTCGGCGTGCATTGCCTTTTCGAGAATATTGCACTTTGTTCATTAAAAAGTATATATATTATATATAAGTATATCATACATAAATGACTCTTAAAATGTTTAATAGATATGTAACATTCCAAAGATGGACGTTATCATATTGATAATCGCCACTTACTATTAAGTCTTGTTTGCATATTTAATCGCTTAACGCGATTTGATGCCTCAGCGGTGTCTAAATGCGGTAATATAATAGATATTTATTGTAATATAATAGAACTAGATTGTGTACAAAACAAAAATTTAATATTATTCTAGATTCTTGTGCAAATTTTGCATTAATTTTCCATTTGTAACATATATACATATAATTTTATATAAAATATTTAAAAATTATTTCAAAAATATAATAATTTGATTATTCCATGTACAATACCTGTGTACAAAAAAAATATTGTTTTAAACTATTAAGTTTTTTAGAATATTTTTAGTTCAAAATTAGACTATGATTAAAAATATTCGTCGTAATTTTTTTTATTAACAATTTGAAATTATGCAGATATATCTCGTAGAGAAATTTAAAAAAATTCAGATTTTGTCAGTTTCCGCACCATTGTATGCTGCGATTGTCGAAGCAGATATCGATTGGTAAAGATTACCAGCAAAATTGATTTATCAGAATATTCTTGTGAGACCTTGAATCGATCGATATCTTTCAAAAGAACGAATTTGCTGCCCGTTTTTAGGCGATCGAAGATATATATCGAGAAACAATATCGATTTTTAACTGTGCATCGCAATATTTCGAAACAATCTGCAAATTGCCGAATTGCCTCGATAGGGGTATTCGCACATCGATTAGATAACAATGGCAATTTTTATTCGCGATATTGTCATACTTGACGTCAGTAGACGAATTAAACGTGACGTCAGTAGACGAATTAAACTGTGTGTAATATTGTGATCTTGTATCACGAAGTGATACCACGAAATTTCGATTACGTTTCAAGAAAAGACCGCGAATAGATCCGACGCAGATCTATATGCGATAAACTTGAGGATTATCTTAGTAATAATTTTATTATAATTATGTTAATCGATTAAGAAATTTCTTTTATCCAACAGGGGCATTGAGACAATCTCTTGTGTGTATATTGAGTAGATAATAGTACAAGAAAAACTGATTACATACGGTCGGAGAGGGAAGATTACAGCAAATAATTCACGATGTTATTTCTCCAACTTAATCATTATATCAACAACTTCTCTTTTTAGTAATAAAATAGCATTTTAGTAGTAGTAATTATTACAATGTGCTACTTGTATAAGACTGGCACATATTTTTGCCAGGTTTTTCATTCATTAATATTTTTGTATCATATTTAATTATATCTATTAATAGATTAAAAATTTTAAATAAAAATTTTTTTATTTATGTAAAACGTACGTGTTATTAATAGGTTATTGTTATGTATTATTAATAGGTTAGTAGGTAAGTATTATTAATGAGAAGATAAAATACAGTGTCAGTTACTGATAAAAATTATTTATTTAGTCAAGGATTAATAGATGCGATAATCAGATCTAGGAAATAACGTTGAGGAGAAGAAACATTGAAAGTATACATAAAAAAAATAATAAAGATTGTTCTAAATATAATGCTTCAATAACTAATACATAATTATGTATGCTCTACCCTACGTGATAAGTGATATGAAACTGCTGAACACTGGTGAACGCGGTGGAACACCGGAGCTTTATCTTATTCGATACCAGCGCGATCTTCCACAAGTATTTTACATCGGGCTTGTTTGTCGATGCCCAATAGTAAGCGGCCGATTAAAAGTGCCTGTGCTCGATAAGCTGTGATAGCTATTTATCGATCCCGCGAGAGACTACTGCCTCACCGGTCATCTACGTGTTCTCACGCGCGCACGCACAATGCTGCGTTCCTGTTTTCGCTGACCTTGAAACTAGGATGAAGGAGTGTATCGGTGACCTATAGTGAACCCTGTCGGTGGCTTGTAGTGCACCGCGATCGATTCTGAGGACGTGTGGGGACACTCCACGTGGGGAGACTCCACGTGGCCGTCTCTCTTTCATGTGTGTTCACTTTATGTCATTGGGTGTAAAGGTATAATGGGAATCGTGAAATCAAGAATTAAGATTGATGCCCAGTTGGGAAACAGCAACGGATCTAAACCAAAAAGGAATAATAATGGATCCAAACCAAAGAATGTCAACAAACAAGTGGACGAATATGAGGATGTGGAGTTGATGCAGTTGAGGATGTCCATCACGAAAGATCCTAACAGTTTCATCCTAAACAATCTCATGATGTGTATCCAGTTCTTCGAGAATTACGAGGAGTAAGCACTCCCGTTCTAATATTTTTTGACGGTGATTCATTGCATTGTTGTAGAATAATAATAATTGCTATTGAGAGTGTAAAGAAATATGGGAAATGAGAGATATAGTATTCAGCAATTGTTAGATATTACACAGATGATAATTAAAACTCGATAATAGAGCTTTTTTGAGATGGTGAAGCTTAGTGTCATTATACTAAATAATAAATTCTAATAAAAACTTGCACATTATGCTATTAACAGACTAAGAAAAACGTAACAGTGAAATTAGTGTCAATTTATTTATAAAGAATGATCATATTATTTATACATGTGTGTTTGTATTATTCATATATCATTTATATCATATTTATATCATATCCAAAAATTTATTAAGACTTGGGAAATTTCACTGATTACTGATTTAAGAAATATCATTTATCTTAATCTGACATCTATAAAGCCTTATTACATATAAAAAATATTTCTCAGTGTGATATCAGTGATTGGAAGAAGTGAACTTACTCTTTACATTGTTTTTGCTTTTTAATTTGCAACGTAATAATCTCTTTGGCACACAACGATCATTTCGCGCTTTCACAACAGATGAGATTTTTTCATTTGCAATAAATATCTTTATTGCAACATTACCTATATTATTTTATGATTAGTATTACATGTTACATTAAAAAAAAAATTTTCTTTAAATAAATATTCAATATTTATTAGATTGTTAGCTTATTATATATAATATTACATTTTTATTATTTTTTTATATATTATTATTTTATATATTTATATATTAATAATAATTTTTTATAATAATATTTTTAATAATAATTTTCTAATAATTATTTTAAAAAATCTAATATAAAAATTTATTTTTATACGTTTATGTTAATTAATTGTAATAAAGAAAAGAGTCCAGAGAAAAGTTTTAGTAAAGCAAAGATATACTAATATAATGACAAGTTAACTGTCAGAAAATTGCTTTTTGCAGAGATATAATTCAAATTAAAGAAACTCTGGCATCGGGTTACGAAAGCGAATTAAATAAAGTGCTACCATCTCAAAAGCACGTTCTATTGCCAAACGTTCTTCAGGAATATATCTCGCATAACATCGCCTTCACTTCGATGAGACAGACCGGTGATCTCATTATCGAACCACTGCAACCCGTCCGCATTTATATTGTGCATGACAATATTGAAATTACAGAGCGACATTATCTATCAGAGTATAGTAGTCTAAATAATGGGATTACGTATAACATGATGGTGCAACCAAGTGAACATCCCGGTGAGTAAACTTGTTCTAACTAATAAAGTATATCAGATTGTGTTTACTTTTTTTCGCTTCTTTTGTGTTCTTGGTTCAATTTGAAGAAGTTTTTAACAAGAATGTAATCAATCAATAGTTTTTAAATTTTAGAACGACTTTGTTTAAAACTCCAAGAATTTTCACGAAGCAAGTTTTAAAAAATAATACAAAATATATAAAACAAAGCTTTATTTCATAATTCAATTTGAAGAAGAATTCGAAAGGTTTAAGTTAAAATTATTTTCATATAAGTATATTAATTTTATTTTCTAAATTATTATATAAACGATTTACTTTTTAAATTATATAAACTTATATAACTAATTAAAAATTTGATAAAATTATAGAATTTGAGAGCTAAAATTTTCAGTTTATTGAGAGATGATATTTAATGACATTCTTTCCTTAATAATAATAATTTTTAATAAATTTAATAATATTTAGCTAAAATCACGAATATTCTATCGATAGGATATGTACGGTTGCGACGTCTTGATGAAATGCCGTATACGAGAAACTCGTGTAAGGAAGAGAGCATTGATCCTTCTTCAACAGTGGATGATGACGAAATATACGATGGCGACGGCGAGAGCGTTTATGGTCGTAATTCGAATATGAGGCTTCCGCATCAAATCAGAAAGAGAGGTTTACAAACCTCTACAATTTTTAATGTCAGATCTCTACCCAATTTACATGACGATGAAACGATATACGAGGATCAAGTGTCCCTCTCCCGCAAAAATATTTATGGAACTCGATCCAATCGTGACATTAAGGCCGAGTCTGATTGCGAGCACATGTCCTCGACAGAGGACCGGAGAAGTCACGGCAATAAAACGTGGTCGAAAAACGAAATAGGGGCCAGAAAAGAGAGTTACCAGTGTTATCCCCGGTCTGACATGGCGAAACAGACGAGACAGAAAGTCCGCAGACCAGCAAGCAGCTCGAGTTCCGGCTACCGATCTGGAGCTTGCGATAGTGATAGCGATTGGAGTTACGCCATAGCAGAAACTCTGCCAAAACACAACATGCAATCCACTCATAACGTGAATTATGACGAGACTACCGCGGATGCGTCGACGAAGATTTACTCGAACGCGATGATTCCGACGCAGTGTTTTAAGAAAATAAGAATTAACAGCGATGGCAAACTCTACATGTTGCGACGGGAGAGAAAGCCACAGAACAACAAGCAGCTTCGCCTCATGATGGTCGACAAACAATATGACTGCGATGTCTTTTATACTAGTAGTAAAGTATTCATGAGCTACTTCGTTGACTTCTTCGTAGATCAGTTAGCGGAACCGCTGGGTTTTAAATCGGAAGATCTGAATCACGTGGAGGAGTCGATTATCTACTGTGACAAGGTTATCGAATCGCACAATCCCAGACTGCGCAAAATCGAATCCTACGAGATTTCACCGACGATATGGCTACAGTGGCCAGAATACGCACAAGAATGGCTGGATAGACCGAGGAGCACTTGGCCTTGTTACAATGATATCAATAAAATAAAGGACTTTGGTTGCTACGTGATACCCGAAGACTCTCTACCGAGAAAAAGGAATTTTTTGTCAAAAGAGCTGTCTTGGCATCAAAGCGCCAAGAAGAATATTCACCAGGAAATCGAGTGGCAGCTAGTGTTCCCAGCTGCGGAACGATATCTGGAGACTTGTATGACGCGCTCGCAAGTGCAAGTGTACCTGATTGCGCTGATGCTCCATAAGACCTTCTTAAGACCGGTTTTAGACACGATGACTGGTCTGACGACTTCTCATATTAGGAATAAGCTATTCTGGTTAATCGAAGAGAATGATCGACCCTCCAAGTGGCCTGACAATCGAACTGGCGAGTGCCTGATCAAGCTGCTGAATAGCCTCTACCGCTGTCTCGGTCAGAACGAACCAACTTTACCGGATTATTTTCTCCGCGACAAAAACGTATTTAACAAAGTGCCCGCCGATTATCTGTTGCATAGCCAGAAACAACTGAAGAGAATAATCGAAAATCCTATCATGTATGTGTTCCACGCGATGGAGAATATCAAGCATAGCAACAAGTTCTTTCCGCGATTAAATTTTACGAAACTGTTCAACATATTGACGGTGAAGCCTTGGCTGGCAATAAATCCGGCCCTAGACATGTATTTGTCACCATCGAGGATCAGTGACGAGTCCTATAGAGAAGAGATCTACAATCAATCCGGTGGATTTTGGACCAGAACCCGAAAGAAGAACTCGCAAAATTACAGCGCGTCAATAGTCGCGAGCAAAACTCTGATCACCCCGCGCAAAGCCATGGATTCTATTGTCGAGATCTCGGTGAGTTCCTCAAGTGATAAGATTATCGATTGGCGTTCATAATGAGCAATCTAGAGAGAATTGCCAGACAAAAAGCGCGAAGTCAATTCATGATGCTACATGATTTCGAATCTAATCTTATCTCTGTTGTCTTGCGATTAGCAAATCAAGAATCACGGTTAATTCTCGATTTTTTTCAGGAACGATGTGCCGAACTGGAAGGTCTAAGGCTGGCCGCTCTGTTGGACTTCTTTGTTATACACTTTGTTAAAATGGCCGAATGCTGTCATAAGTACCGGGCTTATCAGCAAAAAGAGGTTTATCTCAATCAAGCGGATCGATTGTCAATTATCCTATCGGAGATGACCAGGTACAAGGATGATGCTAAAGCTTATCGCAACAAGATCTATGCTTTGAGAATGAAACCGATAATGAATTCAACGGCGAGATCGCAAGACGAGCCACCGGAAACGCCTAAGAGAAATCTAGAGCCTATATTCAGCGGCACCTTAAAAGATCGTTTTACGCGACAATTCGCTGAGATCATGAAACTGCCAAAGAACGAGCAATCGCAATCTAGTCATGAAGATCACACGAATAAGGTCACGAAAACGATTATCCCCAAAATAGGATTAACGAACGAGGGAAATGCGCAAGCGGATACTGCAAGCGCGATTACGAGTGACGACGAAGGTTCTTATACTTCGAGGAAGCCTATATCGAAGGATCAGGATGATAACTCGGTCTCGGGTACAATACAAAAAGTGGTCTCTCTAGCGGGCAATCTAAACGAAACGACATATATATGATACGTGAGTTAGAAATAGGACGTGGATGATCTGTCGAAAAAGGAAACAAAGTAGAAATCTTTGTATTCAACGATTACACTCGTAGCAATTCAAAATGGTATTTATTGTTGTATTTCGAGAGTGGTCGATAATTAATTTAGTAAGTAATCGAGGAAGACTGAGCATGCTTATCGCATGCTTGCGAATTGTCGATATTCGATCATCGCGTTATGCAAGAGCGAACGTATACACACACGTAGTGATTAGTAGTTAAAATAATTTATAAAAATAGTTAATTACGCTGCAAGTTCAACTAGTAAAGTACACTTTTGTAAAATAACAATGTCATCGTAACACATCGCTAGTGTACTTAGCCTAGTAGATCGCTGGATTATGTGTTTCAGAAAAGAATCTTTTATTAAGAAATGTTTTTAATTTAAAGAAAAGAAGTCGATTAATTTTTATATCTTATAATACACATCATCCATTTATCTTTTTGAATATAATATTTCATGTGCTTGCCGACGAAATTTATACGAATCTAATGATTTCATTAATCTCACTATCTTTCATTATTTTGTTATCGTTAATCTCATTATCATTGTATCTATTGTCTGTTTATTAAATTCCTTATTTTATCACGTTTAAATGCGATATCTCTTCAACGAAATATTCATACTATATAAAATCATGTATTATATTTCATCATTTTATAATTATTATATTCAAACTGTAAAAATTCAACAAATTTAATACACATCTCTCATAAATAATTTCTTCTTTTAATCATTTTTATAAATATTACATGTAAATAATTCTTTCCATATACGTGATAATTAAATCATATGATATCCAAAACGATATAAACGATATAATCAGTGAAATTTTTTTTCACTTACCTCGACACCATGCTCGGTATAAAAGTCAGCAGTACCCATGCTAGCATACAACTTGTATCCCATGTTTTTTAGATTTCGGATAGACTCCAGTAACTCCATTTTATGCTGAAAATAAATCGACTATTTTTATATCTTATACATTTTATTGAGAAAATTCTAATTCTTTAAAGATCTCAGGCATCACAGTTTACTTTTTATCAATAGCAACAGTTTTGTGTTAATTGATTAATAATACGAAAAATTAATATTATAAATTTATAATTTCCAAATTGAGCTCCAAAATACTTTGCTTCTTGTGAGGTATTATAATAACATAAATTATAAAATCGTGGAAGGGCTAATGAGAGCTATAACACGCTGTTGACAGTGCGCAGTAACTAATAAGATTTATTCAGTATAATTACATGTAGATGTAATTATACTGAATAAATCTTATTAGTTACTGCGCACCGTCAACAGCGTGTTATAGCTCTCATTAGCCCTTCCACGATTTTATAATTTTTGACATATCGAGAGCTCGGGATATTGACTATTTAGCATACACGTAATTTCTTTATAATAACATAGTTAATAGTATGTATTATTATTTATAAAAGAAAATTCTTTTACAATATAATCACCTTAAAACTTCCTACGGAGAGTAAAATGCCTCTTTGGGGTATATGAAAACCGGTGCTTATCACGCCTTTCAAGTAAGCTTCGTAACGATTCTCGCCGAAACAAGCTACTTCTCCAGTAGATACCATCTCAACACCCAATGTTACATCAGCGCCTTCAATTAAATCAATAATAGTATAGTGTGAATATTTAAATAATTTTTTAAAACTATATTATAAAGCAATTAATTTCATAATGCCTAAAAATATTCTATTTAAACTTTAAGCAAAACCTTTTTTAAAAACTTGAGTTTAAACATTCTAGGAGAGATTAAAAACATTAAAAAGTTAATTAAATATAAAAAAGAAATAATTTATTATAAAAATATCAGATAAAAAATAAAAATATCAGATAAATATCGTATAATATTGTCACTTAAATATAAAAATGAATGATTTCCACAAATATTATATATAAAATTAACATTTTTTACCTGCAAGACGGGAAAAGGAAAACTGAGGTACTTTTACTCCAACTTTTCCACAGCCAGCTAAAACATCTACAGGTTCAACCGTTTCGCCAATGATCAAACGAGTCGCCATCGCAACGAAATCATGATCTAAAGTTTTCGAGACGAAAGGAAAAGATCTGGATACTCGTACGTTACACTCAATCACCTTCAGCTCGTTATCCTGCATAAAAATATCATTATCACAACATAAGATATAATAAAATTTATCAATTTGTATAACAAACATTTTTTATGTTAATGAAGGTATGGAAATAATGTGAATTGTAAAATTAAACGAAAAAACATACACAACACACAATATAAGATTATTGATACGGAGATTCTAGATTCCCGATAATTCAAACAAAGAGGGGAAAGGGTTAATGGAATTAGTGCACAACCGGCACGGTAATTAGTGCACAAATTGTTAATATATAAAATTAATTTAATAGGTATACGTTTTGGCCAACTTTTTGGCCATCTTCAGTAACAATAGAAAACAATAGAAATGAAAAAAATATAAATTTCTTTTGTTTTCTATTGTTACTGAATTAGGTAACCTGTTATTAAGATTATTGTTTAAATGAAAGTAGTAATAATATGTATGCGTGCGAGCATGTATATTATTAAACTTAATTGATCAATTTTTTAACACATAAAAACGAAGTGACGTTTACTTTCGCAATCAGTTGCATATTGAAAGGACCAGTGACTCCCAAAGATGCTGCTACTGCTTTTGAGATGCTTTTTATCTTTGCCAGAGTTTGCATGTTGATGTCCTGTGGCGGTGTCACTAACGTGGCGTCACCCGAATGAACACCAGCATTTTCCACGTGTTCGGATACTGCCATGCACAAAATAATTCCTTCGTAAGCCACGGCGTCTACATCAATCTCTTTCGCTTCAAGGATGAACTTCGATATTACTACAGGATGCTCTTTGCTAACTTCACTCGCGCTTTTCAAATAAGACTCGAGATCTTGATTCGAGTAAGCGACATTCATCGCAGCTCCACTTAGCACATACGAAGGTCTTACGAGGCATGGATAGCCAACTTCGTCGCAAAACTCAATCGCGGACTTCAAATTTGTCAATTCCTTCCATCTAAGATAAAAAAAATTGTAGAACCGCTACAAATATACATATTTATGTGCATCTAAAATTAATACCTTGGCTGCGATATACCGATACTGTCGAGCATACGTGAAAATTTAAAACGGTTTTCGGCACCGTCGACAGATTCCGGGGAGGTTCCGAGGATTCGAGCCTGCTGCCTATGCAGATCCATGGCAATGTTGTTAGGTAGCTGTCCACCCATAGACAATATTATACCTTCAGGACACTCACAGTCGTATATGTCCATCACCACTTCGAAAGAGATCTCTTCGAAGTATAATCTATCACTCATATCGTAGTCTGTACTGACTGTCTCCGGATTGTAATTCACCATTATAGTCTTACGTTCGAGATTTCGCAATTCTCGTAGGCAACTCACGGCACACCAATCAAATTCGACTGAGCTACCGATTCTGTACACTCCAGAACCTGAAAGAATTATTAAATTTCTTATTTGCAATAATATGTTATTTATTTCCACTTTTAAATTATGTTTATATATAATAATAATTTCTTAGTTTATAATTTCTTATTAGCTGAATACTCTTTTTTTTTACTATAAGTATGGCAAAAAAATTTTCATAATGTCTCATTATATTTAAAAAAATTTTTCATATTTTGAAAATTTATGAATTTCTGAAATATCTTAAGTTTAGATTTCTCCAGATTAAAATTTTTAAATTACCTTATAAATTTTTCCAGATTTTATAAGTTTTCTTTGAAAATCACAGAATCCTAGAATATTTCAGAATTCATATATTAAGATATCATATATTAAAATATCATATATTAGATTTCTAGAAAAGATGTAATTTTCTCAGCATTTCTGAAAAATGTTCCAATTCGTATAAAAAATCTGAGAAATTTTCTCTATAAAGTTATAAAATTATACAGGAATTCTGAAAAATTCTAAAATTTATATTAAAAAATCTGCAAAAATTATATAAAGAATTTAAAAAAAATTGTTGTCAGATTAGCTACAAAAAATCACACTGGTAAAGAGATAAAGAAAGTCGAACCTATCAATGATTAACTAGCAAAATTGCATTTTAATTTCAGCTTAATGCAATTAATGACTAACAAGCAACTACTTTCATTCAAGAAAGTATAATTTGCTACTTAACCATCGCATTAAGACTCTTTATTAGCATAATTTTTTATATCTACTTATTGTTTTATATCTACTATTGTTAGTTACTACAAAGAAGTTTTGTTGCGATTAATCAACGTGCAATAATTATTAAACTGTACCTATCACCATTGTGTATCCGCCAGGAAACTCAACATCATGAGTAGTGCCATTGTATGTTAGATAAAGATAGTTCGTATTGGCTGGCCATTCAGCGGCCACTGTATCAATTTGTTTGACCATCGGTTGGATTTTATTTTCTTGTCTCTGTATTCTAACAGCCAATTCGGAACTCTTTACTATGGCGGCAATTTGTTTGTCCGAGAAGCCGTTCTGCTTTGCGCCCAGCAACAAATTGCGCGTGAGTTTCGTATGATCGGTGTTTTCCAGGAGCACGTAATAGTCGATGATGTTCTTCATCTTCTCAAGAAACCAGCGATCTATCTTGGTAAGTTTGTACAATCGATCGATTGAATAACCGGCTTTGATCGAAGCCGCGAGAACGAACATTCTCTTATCGGTCGGCTTCTCCAATTCTTCATCGTTTGTTTGCTTCACATAAGGATCGAAGCCATTTACATTCTCGTTGGCCATCCTCAATGCCTTCTGAAAAGCTTCCTCAAATTTACGACCGATTGCCATCACTTCCCCTACACTCTTCATAGAACTGCCAATCTGAAAAATGTCCAAATCGAAAATATAAGATAAAACAATATTTTAATATAAAAAAGCTATGTTAAAGTAAAAAATTCATGTAAATGTAATTCTACATTATTAATAAAAATCATGTAATTTTCTTTTAAATTAATTAATTTCCATCTTTCTTGTGATCCTATTATCTTATGATTATGCAATTTAAAGAAATATTCAAATATAAAAATAAAAATATATAATATGGATAAAAATAACAATATATGTAAAGCATTTTGAGGGATGACGAGTGACTAACTAATGAAATAAATAATGATCGATTTGTCAATGAGTCCCGGAGAGATTCTCAACCTTCATATACTATGTTTCGGTTTTGAAGATTTGTCTAGGTTTTAAGAGAAAGATTTAAAAATTAAAAATTGTGTTCATAGTTTTAAAATTTTATGTCTAATTTCTGCTTAACGTTTAATTGAATGGTTCAAATCGAATCAAACGAATTAATGAAGCGAATTAAACGGTCGAATTAGAAAATTATTCAATACCTTCGTGCTTACGCGATGAAATTTGCTAAGATCCCATCTGGGTATTTTAACCACGCAATAATCAAGACTCGGCTCGAAACAAGCCGTCGTCTCTTTGGTAACAGAATTACAAATATCCGGCAAGCGTATTCCAAGAGCCAATTTAGCGGCGACGTAAGCTAGAGGATAACCCGTAGCTTTGCTGGCTAAAGCCGAACTTCTGGACAGTCTAGCATTCACCTCGATGATGTAATATTCTTCAGAGAATGGATTGAGTGCATATTGGATGTTACATTCTCCGACGATGCCGAAGTGCCTGATGACTTTAATGGCGGTAGTTCGCAGCTTGTTGTACTCTTTATTCGACAGAGTCTGACTCGGTGCGACGACGATCGACTCGCCGGTATGTATGCCGAGTGGATCGACGTTTTCCATATTACACACCGTAATACAATTGTCATATGCATCGCGAACAACCTCGTATTCCACTTCTTTCCAGCCCTTTAGAGATTTGTCGATTATTAATTGAGTAGAATGAGCTAGAGCTTGTTGCGCTAGTATACTCAATTCTTCTTTCGTGTTAGCAAAGCCCGATCCAAGGCCACCGAGCGAGAACGCAGCGCGCGCCATTATAGGGTAGCCCAGTTTTTCAGCAGCTTCTAATGCCTATTTGGAAAGATATTATAAAAAAATTAGAGAGATATTATAAATGTACGTTGGCGACTACACCAGGAATAGCATCCTCATTTTATCAAATTTTAAAAAATATTATATAAAATTGATTATCTTCACTCTTCAGAAATTTTTAATCCTTTTTTAATAGAGAAGAGAGAGGACTTTATTATGGACAAAAACATATTCAAAATTAATATGACTAATAAAGTTGCATACATTACTTTTATAAAATTATGATTTTACAGAAACTAAGAAATAAATCAACCAAAAAAATTATTACTGTAAATCATTTACCTCTTGGACCGAATATACGGCAGCACTAGGTGCGACTTTTTCATTTATCTCGCTGATACGATCCGCAAAAATCTTTCTATCCTCGGTTTGTATAATAGATTCGATTGGTGTCCCTAGAATTTTAACATTGTACTTGGCGAACACGCCATTCTTTTCAAGTTCCACGCCACAATTTAGGGCGGTTTGTCCACCGAATGTTAACAATACACCATCCGGTCTCTCTGATCGTATCACCTAAAACAAAATTATTGAACAAATAAATTCTATTATTGTTTTTTTAAATTTAATATTAAATATTAGATAAATTAGATAAATTGAATATTTATTAAGGGGATGCTGGCCAAACGGCCGAACAATGTTGATAATACCGACATGTCTAATTCAGAAAAAAATGAAATGACAAGGATAACACGATTGTCGATAATAAAAGTGACAAAGATAACACGCTTTGTATTTCTCTATCGATTCCACACACACACATTCATACGAAATCTTTTTACGTTCCTTTCTTCTATACTAAAGCTTCTAACCCATTTCTAAAAGCACAATATTGTTCTTTTATGTAATCTTTAGTCTCATTGCTATTTGTTTTATACGTTCAAAATATAACATTTATATATAAAATAAATGTTGTTACGAGTCGTCAAAAGAAATCGATAACAAAATTGTAATTTTTTTTCGTTATTCATATCAAAATGTAGCATCGGGTCTGCGTTACTGTTTATACTTTAATTGTGGAAAAGGATTTTTAAATTTATAAAGGTAATCAAAAGAAAGACTGATAAAAAAAATAATCGCGTTTAGTCGATAAAACAGATGACGCAGCATACCCTTAATGTTTAACTAATACATCATAAATATTAATTTATCTTCATCAATATTTAACTGACACGTCGTCAGTGTACTTCATCAATGTTTAATTTTACGTCAAATTTCGATATTATCAATATTAATATTTAAAAATATATTAATATATTATTTAAATTATAGTTATTTATTATTAATAATAAATCATTAGTTAAAAAAAATTTATTATTTGGATTTTAAGTGCAATCAAACTCACCTGTTCTACATATTCTGGTATAATCGGTAAGAAATATACTTTGTCGGCCATGCCTTTTGACGTTTGTACCGTGGCAATATTAGGATTTATCAAGAGAGTCTGTATTGACTCTTCTTTTAGCGCTTTAATTGCTTGCGAGCCTGAATAATCGAATTCTCCGGCCTGACCAATGCTAAGACCTCCCGAGCCCAAAATCAATATCTTTTTTGGTTGTTTGGTCACGATCGGAATCGAAGGTCGATAAGTCAGTCTATCAGTGAGTCTATTCTTTATGGAGACGTAAGGGCGATTATTGATTTGGTCTTTCACGCTTTCTAGGAATACATCGAAAAGACATTCGAGATCTTCAGGCCCTGCTGTGTGCTCCGGATGAAACTGAACGGAAAAATAAGGCAAGACCGAATGGACCACACCTTCGTTGCTATTGTCATTGGCGTTGGTGAAGAGCACTTCCCAATCAGCCGGCAATTGGGAAGCATCGACGCAAAATCCATGATTCTGCGAGGTCATGTAGCAACGCCCGCGACAATGCGTCGCTGGTTGATTGTGGCCTCGATTGCCGTACCTGCAAAATGAGTGACAGGCGTCGCTTGTAAGTTAGCTATTACACTTCATATTACATAAGGAAGACAATTTGCGCATAATAAAATTATTTTTTGAACAGTAAGAACGATAGAATAGAAATAAGAAACATTGGGATTAGAATATCTGAGATAAGAAATGTAGTCTAACAGTCTTAGCTTTCTTGTTTTTCTGAGTAGCATTTATTAAGAACAATGTTGACACATGTAATTCATATGATACATACCGCATTTTATATGTGACACAACCAGCAGCTATGGATAGCAGTTGATGCCCAAGACATATGCCGAAGATAGGTTTTTTCTGTCTGAGTACCTCTCGGATATTTTCTATGATCACTTGGCACATGCTGGGATCACCTGGGCCGTTGCTAAGAAATAAACCATCGTATTCGACAGTCTTAAAGTCGTAGTTCCATGGCACGACATTCACGTGAGCACCACGTTTTAACAAACATCTCAATTGATTGTACTTTAATCCGCAGTCAACTACGCATATACGAGGGTGTCCGTCCGGATTATACGTTTTTGGGATTGGCTGAAAAATATTTGTTAAAATTCTATTTTATGGAAAAACAATATAGTTTTCATAAACGAAATCTTATAAATTATATCAGATAGTACGTTTAAGGATGTATTACATATATTTTCAAATCAATAAAAAAATTATGAAAAAATTATAAATTGTTCTTAAATCATTTAAAAGTAATACAAAAGATTTAGCGGCAATTTAAAACCCGCTTCAAAAATTATTTCAATAAAAAATAGAAGTGTGCTCTAATGGAAATATATTATAATTAAGACAAAAATATTTTTTTACATAAGTAGTTTAAGTTTTTCAAGATAATTTATGCAAAGTTTCATTGCAATGCAGAAATTAAAATTTATTTACTTGTTTACAAAACAATTAATCCCTGCATTGCAATACAATTTTTTTGTAAATATCATTTGCATAAATCATCTTGAATACTTAACTTAAAGTACTTACACAAAAAATTAAAATTTTTGTCATTGTTTTTTAAAATAATTTAATTTTTAATAATAAATAAAGTAAATAAATTGTAAAAAGTGTCGTTAAATAAAAATATAAAGTTATTCACATAACTTTCATATGTATATATGAAATTTATTTATTTAAAATATAAATATTAACGCATTTTCAATTTTAATTTACTTTATAAGGTATTGAAACATCTTTAATATGTGAGAATATTTTATGCATTCACTTAAATTAAAATCAATTCTACAATAGCATAAACGTAGTCGTAAGTAGTCGTAGTTGTAAGAATTAATCCCAATCACAGTCGATTATTCTCTTCATATTCGACTGTGATTGGAAAAAGGAGTTAATTCTTACAATTACAACACAACTCACAATACATTTACGCTATTGTAGAATGGCTTATAATATAATTGTATTAATTATATTCAATTGGTACAATGATTCAAAAACTTAAATAAAATTAAAGCATTAGATAAGATAAATGCACTTATGAAAAGGAATATTACTTTACCTGAGAAACTTCCGCAACGAGATTTCTCTTGTTAGGATCTTCTATTGAAGGTATTATTGGCAGAATATGTGACGGTTGACCCAAAACTATCCTGCCCAATATAGTACCTTTTTCGGTAATAACTTTGGTCAATGCTCGTGTGTCAATTTCACATATACCGGGTACGTTTTGCTCCTTCATCCAATTGGATAGTGTCTTGGTTTGTCTCCAGTGGCTGGGCTTCTCACAAATTTCTCCGACCACTAGTCCAGCAGCCCAAATACGGTGGGACTCGAACCAGCTGCGTCAAAATTAATATTTTAACAATAAGTGATATTTTCGATATGATGTGCGTTATTTATTTATTTATTGTGTTTCTTAATTTATAAACAAATAATATTCTGCAGAACATCTATAACATTTTGCAGAAAATCTATAAATTTATTTTCTGTAGAAATATTTATAAGAAATGTTTATTTTTTTATTATTTGTGTGTGCGCGCGCGCGTGTGTGTATGTGTAATATTACATTATATATTTACATGGAAATATATATATATATATTTATATATAATTATATATTTTTCTGTTGACTGATGTAAAGAATTTTAAAATATGACTAAAAAAACAATTTTTAAAAAAGATAAACTGATGTTTTACTAAAGTGAAATACTTTACTTATTATCTTATTTATTATTTTACTATTTTTTTTATATCTTATTTATTATATTTTATTTATTATTTTTCTTGGAAACTTCACTTAAGATGTTAGAAAATTGTGTTTTACACGTGAAAAAACGTATGCTCGATTGACATACACGAAGATTAATCTTGTATTCATTGCATGAAGTCGTTAATAGGCGCGGAGTTAAATCTGATTGCAACCACTTACTATGGTATACCGTACTCGTCCTTTTCGTCACCAAAGATGCCATAGTTTCCTATGAGTGGGTATGTAAGCACTAGAATCTGAGCATGATAAGAAGGATCCGTAAGTGACTCCGCATAACCGATCATACCAGTCTGGAAGACTAAAAAAATAATAAATTTTATATTTGTATACATGTTAAAAATATAAACACATAATCTCATTTTACATAACATATTTGCGATAAAATACAAATCCAAAAATATCGCATAATTAATTAAAAAATTTCTATATAATAATAATAATAAATTATTATTACATAAAAATTTATATAAAAATTTTTATTATTACATAAAATTTTATGTAATAATTATTATAACATAAAAAATTTGTGTTATTAAAATCTTGCTAGGTAGTCTAAATTACAAGATACGTGTTTAGTATATTTATATTTTAATAAAAATTCTAAATAAAAGCGGCAGAAAGAAAAAGAAAAAAGAGGAATAGACATGATCTCTGAAATTATAATATAATATATATTTCATAATTTTAATATATGTTAACAATATTAATAAGTGTAAGCTATTTATTAATGTGATGAGCTCTTGAAATATTAACAATAATCAATTAATCTTAGAAGAGCTAATAAGAGCAATGCCGCAGTTAACAAAGCGTAATCAATTAATATAATTTATTAATCTATATTTACAGACGTTTCAGCTTTCCTTTAAGCCGTCCTCAGTGTATGAAAGTACATTCTTGTCAACGTTCGATGTTCAAATGCTCAATTCTTATACAGAGTAGGCCATTTTAATCTTTCCACGCTGATAACTAAAGGAAGCATTTTCCCAAAAAAAACATAGGAAAGGAAAATTATATAATTTTGAGAGGGGGAGAAGTTAGTGACCTTGAATTTGACCTTGAAATATTTTTTCAAGGTTATTTGTAGGTCAAATTTTTTAAACGAAATGCTCCATTTTTCATTACATATTCTACTAGTATATCTCAAAAGCTTTTTAAAACACTATAATAAAATATTTTTTCATTAAGTACTTTTTAAGGGGATGCTAAATCAAAGACCGAACCCGATGCGGATCCTGTTTTACCGACTAAACGCACTTATACATATACGATTTACACAACAAGAACACATCACTATATTCTAATACATCAACATTTCACGCGCTCGCACACATAAATCTTTTTAATCTCTTTTCTCTTATATTAAAACTTCTAGCCCATTTCTAAAAGCATAATATTATTCTTTCATGTAATTCCTAGCCGCCTACCTACTTTTTGTACACGTACAAAGTATAAAACTTTTATATAAAGCAAATGTAGTTACGAGTCGACGCCAGAAGCTGATAACAAAACTGTAATTTTGTAATTTTTTTCGTTTTTTATATTCAAATGTAGCTTTGCGGCTGCATTATTGTCTATACTTTAATTGGGAAAAGATTTTTAAATCTATAAAGACAATAAGAAGAAAAGAGATTAAAAAGAATGTCAGCAAAACAGATGATTTTAGAATTCCCTTAAGTAGTTATAAGACTTGAAAGCACCGCTGGTATTAGCATTACCTAAGAAGTCCGACCGACGGCTAAAATCTCTTGAATGTTGTTCAGAGACATTGATAACATTTGTTAAGATGAAGAAATTGTCAACTAATGTCAATTCTACAAAAGATTTGAAGATTGATAACTCAGAAAGTTTGAAAGGAAAGAGAATTTCATTATACCGTTTGGAAACGTCTCTCAACTACATGAATCTGTCATCAAGTTTGGAGGATCCCATTTGAAATTAATGTGATTAACCTTGAAGTTTTTTTAAACTAATCAATGTTATTTGATCTCTTTCAAGCCAACAACTTTTGTATGAAACATTTTTCACTATGATGTGTAATTTTAAAGATAACAGCTTGTAACACTTCAAATACTTAAAAATGAAAATAAGAGGGACAACCTGTTCATCCTAACAAATGTTATCAATATCTCTGAACAACATTCAAGAGATTTTAGCCGTCGGTCGGACATCTCGGGTAATGCTAATGCCAACGGTACTGTAGCTTTCAAGTCTTATAACTTCAAAAGTACTTAATGAAAAAAATATTTTATTATAGTTTTTTGAAAAGCTCTTAAGGTATGCTACTAGAATATGCAATGAAAAATGGGGCGTTTTGTTTCAAAAAATTATATTTGACCTATAAATGATCTTAAAAAATGCTTTCAAGATCAAATTCAACGTCACTAACTTCTTCCCCTTTCAAAATTATACAACTTTCCTCTCTTTTGTTTTTTAGGGAAAAATGCTTTCTTTTCAAGCTTCCTTATCAGCGTAGAAAGATTAAATTGACCTACTCTATATATTTCATATATTGGATTGAAGAAAAAGTTTCTTCGTATTCTCCCGATAAATGGTTTTAGGATCGCATAACTCTGGTGATATTAATCGGATCTGGCAATATTTGCGTGCGTTGAAAGGGACATATTATAGAATAATTAAAAAAAAAGTTGTGATACTTGTTTATTCAGTCAAAAATTATTACGTCTTGAAAATGAGTGAAAATAAAGAAAAAATTCAATACGTTTTGGAATTTTACAAAAAAAAGAATGCAACTCAAGCTGCTAAAAAAATTTGTGATGTTTATGGACATGATGCAATACGTGTGGCACAAAGTTGGTTCAAGCGTTTTCAATCTGGAAATTTTGATATCAAAGATGCATCTCACTCTGGTCGACCAATCACTGAAAAAGTCGAAGAAATCATGGAAAAAATTGAATAAGACACAGTAAAGCACATTAGCAGTCATGATATCGATAAGGAACTAAACATTGACCACAAAACGGTTTTAAATCATTTGGAAAAGGCTGGATTAAAAAAACTCGTTGTTTGGATGTTACATAATTTAACAGTGAAAAATTTAATGGATCGAATTTCCATCTGCGAATCATTACAAACGGAACGAAATCGAATCATTTTTGAAACGGCTCATTACGGGTGATAAAAAAATAGATCAGGTACGATAATAATGTACGAAAAAGATCGTAGTCAAAGCAAGGTAAAGTTCCGCAAACAATGGCAAAGTCAGGATTGATGCCAAAAAAAGTGATGCTGTGTGGTAGGATTGGAAAGGAATCGTTCACTACGAGCTGCTGCCGCCTGGTCAAACGATTGATTATTCTAATCTCTACTGTGAACTGGAAAGATTACGCAATTACTAAGCAATTGAAAGAAAGCAACCAGAATAAGAAAGGCATCGTCTTCCATCACGACAACGCCAGACTCCACACATCTTTGGCGATCCGTCAAAAATTGAGAAAACTTGGAAATTTTGATGCATCCACTTAGTCCTGACCTTGCATCATCAGACTACCATTTATTTCGATCTCTACAGAATAACTCTTAATGGTGTAAAGGTGACTTCAAAAGAGGCCTATGAAAATCATTTGTCGCAGTTTTTCGTTCAGAAACCACAGAAGTTCTATATGGGATTATGGAGGTAAAAATGCAGAAGATGGTCAAATAAAACGGCACATATTGATTTGATTTAATAAACTTCATTTAAAATATGAAAAAATTTATTTCACTTTTGCATTAAAATACAAGGAAACTTTTTCCCCAACTCAATATTTCATGTATTTTCAAAAGACATGGTAATGTCTCGCGATAAGTTCCTTTCACAAGACTCGTGTATATTTACGGCAAACTGCAAACACTCAAGATTATCCATCTCAATAACGGATGAAAGTTCTGAGTAGGCTCAATTGACAGCTTGGACTCGAATATCATAAAAGTGTTTATATTTTTCCTCTGTGTGCCTTACGAGCGGAAATATCTAGATTGCAAAGTTTGAATCTAAAAACTTAATGCTTTAAGAGACATCGTTATTATCGTCACGCGGGACTGCGAAGGAGAAAGTGTATATATGGTTGGAACCTTTTGTCACTAAAGGTGGTAGCGAACAAATCTAGCAGTGAGATAGCGCGCATTTTTGACAGAGTGACAGCTAGTGATAATTGTGGATTTCATGACGAGTTTGACAAAATTTGATAGCTAGTAATTCCTTTCATGATAATTAAGCTTTATTCGGTGAGTGCGCTATCAACGCTATTCTATCCCTTGTAGAAATTTAATATTTAATAAGATACTCAGTGAGCAAAATGTTAGCAGAATGTCGACAGACTGGCAGCAGATTTGATCAGAAAATGTTAACAGACTGACATCAACTGCGTTCCCATTTGCGCTTTTATCGACAAAATTTGTTCACATAATAAAAATAGTAGGTAGTAGGCAACAGAAATCGAGCAGATCTGCTATTTCATACGTATTTAAATTGTGACGTCTTTGCTCTACTCCAAATCTCTTCTCTAAATCTCTCTTTAAAATCTCTTCAGGTTTGACTTTCTAGGTAGTGTTATTTATTTTAATTACTTATTTTGGGTATTAAAAGCATAGTGCTTTTAATGTTTAAAATAAATAATTTCTAGTATTACATTGATCAATATTAAATTTCTGTAAGACATGGATTCGGGGAGCTCATTACGGTGCTACAAATGTTAACACTACCAACTCCGTTTATGGAATCACGTTAGTGTTGAATAGCGAGTTCCATGTTCCATAAACAATATAGCAATAGCGTTAAACCTACTCTACAACGATCGTAACGTAAGGCTGTAAGATTGTAAGGTAATAGACTGAGCTAATCACAAAGCTTAGCGGGCTCTTACAACCACATCTTACAATCTTATAGTTTTATGTTACGGTCATTGTAAAATAGGGCTTTAGTAATTGTACAGTTTAGACTCCTCATCTCCAATATGTAATTATATTCAATCGATGCGTTTTGTGGTCAATTTTAACAATTAATATCTCGCTTCACAGGGCGACGTTTATTTTTGCCAGATTCTTTCGTTTCCTACAAAAACGTGTCGATTGAGCATTACATCAATATTGGAGGTGAGAGGTTTAAACTGTATAATTACCTAGGCAATATATTGTAATAATATATTGGGGAACCCAATCAGCAGTATAGAGAGCCTAGTAAGGCTCTTAAGGGGATCCTAAATCGAAGACCGAACTCCGACGATATCAATAATACAGACCAAACTAAAAATGTTAATAATAGTGATATTTTTAACTTAATTTCTTATATTATCGTTCTGTCTCACTCAAACGCGAACATCTATTCTTATCTAACATATTGCAGCGCCATTCATCACAATACTCGAAAACTAATGTGATGCTTTGAAACGCTCTATCAATTTCTCAGTCGCACGGATGCACGAATTTTCGTCAAACATTTTCGTACTTAATTTGGTGTTTAAATCTAATTCTAACAACTCGACATTGTTTGTTCGTGTCCTATACGTATCTCCAGATACTAATTTCGTGAGTATAAAATGCAGAACTTTTGTATTGAGCAAACATTGTTACGACTTGACAGCTCCAGACGCCATATTGGTGTCTAGAAATGATAAAATTAATGTGAAATAAGAAATTTTCGTTTTCGGAATAAAATCCAATCTGTAGACTGATATTAATGCACACTTTAATTCTGAAAAAGGATTTCCAAATCTAAAAAAGCAATACATACGAAAACGTTTGACAAAAATTATTGCGTTTTGTCAATAAAACAGAACTATTTTAGCATCCCCTTAAGAGGATGCTGGAGTCCTCTGTATTATCGACCAAACACACATTTCGTACTTTTCTATTTTCTTTGCTTTCCTTATACAAAATGAAAAATCCTTCTCCAGAATAAAAGAAAAAATGCAAATAAATGTGGGTAAATACAAAATAACACAAAAAATAAAAAAAAGTTTTAAAATTACAATTTCCTGTTATCACTTAGATTATTTCATTGCATAATATAAATGATTCTAAGTATATAAAATAAAAGCATTTGCCCACATTTTAATAATGCAGAAGAATATTATAAGACCTTGAGTTTATGATTTTGAAGCTTACAAGAGAAATAAATAGAAAAATACGATCAACTGTACGATCATGAAAATTTGTGCGAATGGTGTGTGCGATATCGGTATAGTAGAGCAATACATAGCATGTTGTCCTTGTTACTTTCATTATCGATAATCGTGTTATCCTTGTCATTTCATTTTTAGTTCTGAATTAGATATGTCTTTATTATCGACAACGTTCAAGTTCGGCCGTCTGTCCAGCATCCCCTTAAGCCTGTGGCACATACGAAAATATAAGGTAATAAGACGTGAATAGACGAATTAACTAATCACAGTTAAGAATTGCATTACGTTCTGTACTGTGATTGGCCAATTCGCTTACTGCTTACGTCTTATTGCTTTACGTTTTTGTATGTGTCATGCACTTTAAGCGATTGCTGAATATAACTGATTCCAAATCTTAATCAAACAGAAAGATGAAACAAAATTGCAAAAAAGCATTATTAATAGCAATAGTGCTTACAATGCAAAAATTAATAAATTCTTCATCTGAAAGTGATAATAAAAAGAATTAGATATAATAAAAAAAAGTAGAATGTAAATTCAAGAAGACATGTATTGAAAATCGAAAATTGTGAAAGGTAAATAGATTAACATAAAGAATGAATTTAAAGTTTTTTTCAATAGAATATTATTTATCAATGTTAATATTTTTTTTTTAGAAGGAAGAAAAGTTTTATTTTGCATTATGTCTCTGTCAAAATAGAAATGCATATTTTATTTAAAATATCGAAGTATTTATAATACTGATTAATAATTAAAATACTGATGATACAAGGTATCTCTAGATAAATGTCGTTTGAAATAAACTGCTAAACTGTAAAAGAAAAGACACTTTTGTTATTATTTTTTATACAGAATCTAATAATGCAAAAAAAAGAGTTTTTAATTTATGAATTTTTTAAAATGATATAAAAATATCTCATGTTTTTTAAATGAAACACTAAATTTTTTTTCAATATCATGAAAGTATGGAGAAAGAATTTAACAATCTATTTGAATTGAAATAATTCAAAAAGTTACTGGAGCAAAATGATTGGAGTAATAAAATGATTGACAAGAATTAAGATCTTTATTGTACTTTATTTTTATTCGTTTTATTTACAAGAAATACTCAAAATTTCCAGTTTGTGCTCTTAAACACTGTTGCATTTTGTTATGGAATGAATGGTTGTTCGCAAGAGTAATCAGTGTGTTTTAATATATTAGCACATAAATCTATGCCTTTTCTAGAGTAAGTGCAGTTTGATAAATGATATCTCTTATGTAACTCCAGAAAAAGTAATTTAACACTATTAAATCTAGTGACTTTGTTGGCCAATTTACTGGTCCATCATGTCCAATCCATTGATTTTAAAACTTAATATTTCCTTGTTATTAACGCATAATAGAGTGGAGTACTATCGTGTTGGAACCATTGGAACCACATTTTGACGTATAAACAAATTTATTTCTTCTAAAAAAATTGATAACTTGTTTCGAGGAAATTTCGTGTACATTTGTGCATTTAATTGTCAAAAAAGTATGGCTTGATAATTCTATTATTTAAAATTCTACATGAGCAAAATCAATAGATTTAACAATGTTAGATTACTTTTTGGATTACATAAAAGATAAGTTTATCAAACAGCACCTATAATTTCTGGAAACCATGAATCATTCATGTATGTACTAATGTATCAAAGTAGATTATTCTGTTACAATCAATCATTCACGTCGCAACAGATTGCAACAGTGTTTAAAAGCAAATGTGGAAATTTCAAGCAGAAATTTAATTTATTTCTTGTAAATAAAATAAAAAAAATAAAACACAATAAAAATCTCAGTTCTTGTTTGATTCAATTATTTTCCCACTTTAGTAACTTTTAGGATTGTTTTAAAGTCACTTCAAATAAATCATTAAATTTATTTTTCTCTGTGCTTATATGGTATTGAAAAAAAAAATTTCATTTAAAAAATATAAGATATTTTTTATTACCTTAAAAACTTTTTTCTTTTGCATTATCAAATTCTACATAAAAAATAATAACGGAAATATCTTTATATTTTTTCATATCTTTGGTTTAGCAGTTTAGCAGTTATTTCAAACGGTTTTATTTAGAGACATTCTGTGTGTATGTGTGTGTGTGTGTGTTTGGTATTTAAATATTCTCCAATATTTTAAATATAATATGCATTTCTATTTTGGCAGAGACATGATGCAAAATATAACTTTACCTTTTTCCAAAGAAAGAAATCATTAACAATCGTAAACAATATTTGAAATGAGCTTTAAATTCATCTTTTATTAATTCCTTTCAAATAATTTTCGATTCTTGATATACGTCTTCTTGCATTTATATTTCTATTTCTCTCTAATTCTTCTTACCATGGCTTTCAAACGATGAAGAATCTATTAATTCTTGGACTGTAAGTGCTACTGCTAATAACGCTTTTTTGCGATCTTATTCAATTTTACGTTTGATTAGATTTGAAAAAAGGTATTCTTAGCAAATGCTTAACGTTATACTATTCGCGAAGCTCGCAAACATGAGTGCTACCAATGCACTACCTCAAAAGAAATAATGTTGGTAGCGCGAAGTTATGACGTAAAACGCTACGTCATGATAATGTTTGGTAATGCTATCAGTTATCTCCTTGAACAGCATGAGCGCCAGTTATTGATTTCAAATCTTTTATACAAATGATAAATTAGGTTATTTATTTTTTAAAAATTAAGGAAATGTCACTTGAATTGAATTTTTCAAAAAATAACAATTTTTTCTTCGAACTACGTAGAAAACTTCTTTTTTATCTTAAAAAAAAAATTTTTGTGTTATTATTACGTAAAAAATTGTATATAATTACTATTACTACAAAAAATTTTTTTGTAATAATAATAAAAATATATAAAAATCGTTAGGATAATCGGAAGTCTAAAATTTAATCTAAAATTGATATTGTAAAACATATTTTATTGTTAGCATCTTATTGTAAAATTGGAACGTTAATTCTATTCTCGCGCGAAAAATTTATTATCTCGTGGACTTTGAATTTTCAATCAGTTCTTACAATTGTGTTTACGATAGTTACCATCCATATTACACATAAAACATAATAAACGTCAAACATTAATGAAATATAAACAGTTGAATTGATATTTGTATTTAAAATCTTTATTATTTTTGTTTTTCGAAAAATATGATCTAACAAAAGCTGATTGTAATACAAGATATTGTTAGCAAGAGATTAATTACTCGTTTTTTCGAATAAAATTTATTCTAAGGCGTTATTTTCCTACATCACTCTTATACAATGATATGTGCGTAAACTTCAAAATTTTCCGTGCAATATAATTCGATGTGAAGATTTATAAATGAGAATTTACTGCGCGCGCGCTTTTTTGCGCGTGTGCGTGCGTGCGTGCGTGCGTGCGTGCGTGCGTGCGTGCGTGCGTGCGTGCGTGCGTGCGT
>JANQDE010000124.1:116763-193814 GCA_037157785.1 Cephalotes varians
ATATATGTGTATATTCGTTAATCGTACATCAAATTAACAATGTATTAATATCAAAAATATTATATATATATTAAAATTGCGAAATACATAAATCATTTTAAGAACTCATGTCTATTTCTTTTTTTCTTTTTCTTTTTCTTTTTGTCGCTTTTATTTATTATTTATATTAAAATATACGGTGTACTCTAAATGTATCTCGTAATTTGAGACTAGTAAGATTTTAACAACAGCGTCTATCTAACATCCACATGTTGCATTTGCAACGTAATCATTTAGACGGCGACTTATCACCGGTAACCGGTTGGAAGTAACAACGAATACAAACCAGTATCGTTTGAATTCTGAATAAATTAGAAAAATAATGTTTAAAATTGTAGCAGTAATTTTCTTACAGCATTAAAGACACTCAAATGTACAACATATTTTTTATTAACTTGTAAGAAAATTCAAGCAATCTAAAAAAATTTAAATAATTGTGAATGTCGATATCTTATTCTGTATCACAATTTTTTTTAATTCGACATCTTTTACTAAATGTACGAAAATTTAACATTTTACATTTTAATATATGTGTAGTTTAACATTAATTGACATGTGTTTAAATAAAACACGATTTTTATTCTTAAGACATAATATGATTTTTTTCATCGTTAAAAGTAACAATGGTTTCGCGAACCAACGTTAATTTGTTTCATTATATATATATATATATATATATATATATATATATATATATAATGACAAGTTAAATAAAATCGACGAAAATATTTTTATAAAAGAAATTAGTTAAGGAAAATTCATTAAATTAAGAAAAAAAGGAGACATTTTTCATTGACATCCTTCTTAGTCGTAACTAATCAATATTACGCTATAAAAATCAATATCTGCTTAACAAAATATTCACGTCTAAAAACGTGCTACGCTATAAACGAATATATTTTTATCATATCTACAGTTATGCTGATAAGAAACAATTTAGTCAAATAGGAATCTTCTATAGCACGAATGATTATTTAATTGACGAACGTTGTACCAGTTTGGAAGTTACAACACTCCTAAAGTCATAATTTTTGCACATTTTTAATATTAAGCAATGACGCTGCATCATAAATCTGTCTCCGAACATAAAAACATACTGCGACTTTTCCTTATGTACGGTCTACACAAAATAACGATAATGTACGAAAATGACGATAAATCACTCGCAATATGTTAATATCGATCTCTCTATCGGTCGAGGTCTTTATCGTGCAAATCAGATGTGCGTTTCGTCTCATAATATTCTCGTGCATAATGCTTTCCGGTTAAAGAAAGTTGGCCCGGGAGGCAGAGTGCACGTGCACCGTTGCGGCTCCGACTTGTAACAGGAGCACGTGTTCGCACTTGTGCATGAACTCACCAATTTCACCATCGACGGACACGTCGGCACCAAAGCGTTTTCCTAAAAAAACACTACCGTCTTCCAAAAGCAGATAACTATCAGTCGCGCCATTGAGCCCGACGAACGTGTCTTTGGACATTTTGAATTTTAATGTTATACTTTCCCACGCACGTGCTGCCGACACACTGCGTGCGTTGTGAACCGGTAGCACGCTTTTAGGCTATCTAGAGTTCAGCTTCTCCTACGAAGCGATGCGTCGTGTTAAAGTTTAGTAAATGCGCGTTATACGACCAATTGGGGAGCAACCTGTTCCCACTTTGTTGCGTAGACGCTACCGCGCAGGTTATACGGTGAGGATTACTGCCATATTATTGGACGCTTAGATGGTGAAGTATCGAACATTTTACGTGTCGCTATATTGGCGGGAAGATTTCATTGGCTAATGCTCCGAATCGATCTTTCAGTTCTTGCTAATTTGTTCTAATTTATAGTTCTAGCTTGGAAGTTTGTGAGAAATTACTGAAAGTTGATTTTTTTAATGTGATGTAATATCTTTGTGTAGACTTTCAAAATATTAAGCACAATAGGGAATATATTATATAATAAAAAATATACTAATTAGAAATAAATGTGTTAGCAAAAGAAATAGTCAAAGTAATAACATAAATATATTAGTTTTTAAATTTAATTATCTAATTTAATTATTATTCGCTATTTATTTATTCTATTTTATACTCTTTTACAATACTTACTTTTTAAATTATTAAATTATTTGTTTTAACCTTGGACCTTTCTTTCTTTGACTCCACTTTGGACCTTCTTTTTATATCTGAATATGGAAGAGAGTTTAATACTATCACTATCATTATTGTCACTGAAGAGGACTCGAAAATTGAGTCGAAACGTTTGACCAATACATTTTAAACTACATACTAAGTAAGGATATTTATTTCAACCTTATTATCCACGCACCAACATCTGCTGAGGTTCTAACGGCATTCTTCTTCTCTATTTGAATTTATTTCTTGAGCCATTATATTGTTAATTTTAATTAATTTAATTTAAATTTAATAATATAATTTAATTTAAAAAAATGCCATTATTAGTATATGACTATTTAACAATTCCGTCCACTATCCAATATAATGTATCTTTATTACTTTTTCGAATATTATTTTCATATATATATATTCATAATAATGAAATATAAAAATAAGTCTCTAAATTTATCGTATTTTTCAATAAAAGTTACTTAACTGCAATTAAAAAATAGTAAATATCCATCTGAGCTCTTTCCTTTAAATACAATTATAAAATCGCTGAACAACTGGATCTTAAGTAATCCTAACCACTCTAATGCTCTGACAAAAATAGAATAATTTCAAAGAATACGCGCGTGTGCACATATTATACAAAATTACGCTGCTATTCTTTGATATTTCCAACGATTTTTGCTCCTTTCATTTTTTTTATAACGTATTCGATCGGCGATTAGTTGGTCCCATGCGTAATAAAATTCCATTATTTCAGGTGATAGTTTATAAGCTACGCTGAAAACACAAGAAACGCTGCCTTAATTCTCTAAACAAATATATTGCTTTTAAATACTCAGATTTTATGTTCGCTATAAATTATTCGAATTCAGCTGCAAACTTACTTATAATCCGGCATTGGGAGATCTTCTCCCTTGTCCGTTTGTGCTAATATCTCATTATACCGGCGATTCAAATCGTCCCAGTCAGCGGGTTGGTCTTGATGACACAGGTGGTCTCGGATTTTGCTGTACAATGGTTCTCTCTCGTATATAAGTTGACAAGCCGGTCTGTCCAGTTTTTTCATCGATCCCTCTATCCTTATCTAAATTATTATTTCTCGAATTTTAGACACTATCTATTCTAGCGTTAGATCAATCAAATCGTTATATTAGACATTATATATTTCTTATATATTTTTTGTCAAATTTTTCTATCATATTTTTCACCTTATATTAGATCGGCAAAAGTTATTGTTGATAGATAGATGTCTATACACATATGTTAATATGATTTTATAAGAGGAAACGTTTATGATTTTTGTAAGTTGGTGTCTCTGCATTACAACATTTATACATGACAAGCCATAGATGTCAACATAACCTTACATTTAGTAATGATTAAAAATGGAGCCAAATAAAGAATAAATTCGCCACTGTTCATCAAAAGAAAAGTGCTGCTGACGCATACATTGCACACCGAATTTTTTGTGAGACGTATAGCAAAAATGTTATAGCCACTAGAAAGTGTGCAAATTGGTTTAAACGATTTAAAAATGGTGATTTTGATATCGGTGACAAAGAATGCTTCGGACGCCCTGCAGCTGTGGAAGAGAACGAATTGCGGAAAATGGGAAAAAGTTATGGAAAACAATGGAAAATACTTCGATTAATTTATATTGTATCGATTTTTTTATAGTAATAAAAAAATTGCAAAAAATCGGCAAGAACTTTTGCACCAACCTAATATTTTCTCTTATTAGCAAAATTACAAAAATTATAAAATATCTGATAAACGTAAAACGTATTAAAGACTGAGAACAAATGAGTTTGATAAGTTTAATAATGAGTTGGATTATTCCAAAGTACTTGCCTGTCGTATGACATGATGTTGTTTATCGTTCTTGTAATGCCATAAAAAGCACATAGCAGTATATGAATTATAATCCTGTAAAGAAAGAAAATAAAAAGGAAAATAAAATCTTTATTATTTGAAAAATATTGAAGCATTAAAGAAGCAAATTAAATTTGTTCAGAATTATTGGATATTCCTTTTTTCAGCTTTCTTAATCAATTTAAAGTCTATTTTCCCTTCAAGAAAATATTTAGAAAAATATTATTTTGAGATTTTTATAACTTTGTATTGAGCTTCCGTTAAAGTCTATGTTTATTTAAAACATTAAAGAGATAAAATTTAGAAATTTAGAAACTTAGAAAACTTTGTAATTTTTTTTGTATAACTTAGTATAATTTTGTATAATTATAGAATACAGTGATAATGATGTTGAATTTGGTTTAAAATAAGTACTTTTGAATTATTTTCTAATAAGTGTTAATATTTTAAGATTATTTACCATGTCCTTGATTTTCTGACTGCGTGCGTCTGTCATAATGACAAAACCGTCATCATCGAATTCTTATAACAGTAAATTTCTCGAGCTAACTTTGGAATTTCTGAAACACAGAATAAGTTTAATTTATATACTTCTAGATATATATATATATTTCTAGGCTATACCTACGAGGAAGACGTTGCTAGACAACAGACGTTTACCAATCCAGTTTGAAATTTTATCGCTTCATCGTACCATATTCTAAAGAGATCGATAGGATTGTCAACAGGATCGATTCGTGCGAGACCCACGCGATCGCCAGTCGTTGTCATTTTTTTCGTAAAGTATGTGTGAATTAGCTCAACGAAGCGTGGCACACGATGAAAAATATTCCTATAAATTTTCTATTGGAGGAGATTCATTTTAACAGATAAATGGACAAGCTATTTAAATAGATAAGCAATTCTTATTTGAAAGTAGATAAGCAGTTTAGTTAAATAATGACAAAATCATCTATTGATTTCTGTAGTATTTTTATAGTATTTACTTATAGCATCCAAAAAAATAATTTTAATTATAATATATGTGTATAAACGAATAAGGCTATTCTAAGCTATATTTATACGAAAAGAATGAAAAGTACCTGTACTAAAGTACTTGAAAATTTAGTTAGAAACTTATCTAAAAATAATTTTGTTGACCATCAAAATAGTTACGTAGAGAACGCACAAACTGATTGAGAATATTAAAATTTTTTACAGCATTATCATTAACGCTTAAGTGTTCATAATTATTTTGATGATTCAACAAAATTATTTTCAGATCTGTATCTAATTAAATTTTTGCATACTTTTTTCTAATCTTTTTTTAAATGAGTATAAATTCCGTCAATCTCACACACACTCACACATACACACCAAATTTATATACTTTATAATATTAGATTAGCAAGTTAAACGGTTTAAACATTTTTAATAAGAAATTTTAATAAAAAAAAATTAATTAATCAAATGAATGTTCTTTTATTTGATTGATTTATTCGTAACAGTCTAGATTTACTTATTACTTATTATTGTTTAATTAAAAATAATTGAAGAAGGATCTTAAAAATTATAAAGTCCTATATGAAGAAATACATACGGAAATTAAACGCACGATTTAATACTTAAATTGAGGACTTATTTCAATGTAATCTCGAGGATTAATCGATATTGTCATATCATGTGTACTTATGAGGCTCTTGAATTAAATAGTAATAAACACTTGTATGCTAAATAATCAATTGGTATCCCGAGCTCTCGATATGTCAACAAAAATATAATCGTGGAAGGGCTAATGAGAGCTATAACACGCTGTTGACGGTACACAATATGTTACAACAATATGGTACAACAAATATGTTAACAATGTCAAGTATCCAAAACAGTGGGACGAGGTGTTGCTCCGCGTAAAAGCGGTCAACTACCGATTTGGTGGGGTCTGAGATCTCGGGTCGATCCCGAGGTCCGCCCCGATATTTTCTTAAATGATTTTATAAAAGTCCGTCCCATATACTCCTGAAGTGGAGTTTCGAAAAGCTCTTCTCGTATAATATGTTTGTTGTAATACAAACTTTTTTTTAAAAAAAAAAAAGTGTTTTGGATACTTGACATTGGCCTAGTTTACATCGAGTACTTGATACGCGTACTAGTAACTTTCTATTAAATTATCTTAATTTCGGCGATGTGTGTAAATGTGTATTTAATTAATCATCTTGATGCATATTGTACCAGCTTAGTACACCATTCTTTGAATACAATGCCGAAATTAAGATAATTTAATAAAAAGTTACTAGTTAGTATGCGTATCAAGTACTCGATGTAAACTAGGCCATTGTTAACGGAACCTATTTGAACATCGAACGTACTTTCACACACTGATGATGGCTTAAAGGTAAGCCGAAACGTCTGCAATTATATTGAATAAATTACATTACTTACTGCGCACCGTCAACAGCGTGTTATAGCTCTCATTAGCCCTTTCACAATTATATTGTTAATAAACACCTGTTACTCAGTACTCGTCGATATCGATAGTATTCAATGTTACATCTTTCTCTTGCAGAAGAACTGAGAGATCTTTGACGAATTTCACGAATTCCACTTATCTATTAATTATTCGAAAAAATTACCATCAAAGAAACAAATATAGACGCTGTGCCACGTTTCCTATCAACAGGACAACTACGACAATTACGCTACTACTACTGTTCTTATTGATTCCCCTCTTTTACTGTCATCTCCCACCTACTCCTCGTACGCTTCTGCGCAAAGTGTATTTCGACGAAACTGCCAATACGTTATATAAGTCGTCATAAGATTAAATTGTCTGCTGATAAATCAACCGAGTAAGTCTTTCGAATGTCTCTTTATGTTTATCGAGAGGGTTAAGAAAAAAAATGCTATTTAAAACATCGAATTACTATTTTAAGAAATTTTAATGTGTAAACGGTTTTACAAACATAGATCGTAATCACTAAAATAATGATATAAATCTAGGAGATAACGTACGAAGCAACTATATATACGCATGGTAAAGTAAATGTAGGGCGAGAAAAATAAGTTAAAAAATTATGCCACGGTAACGAAGGACTTTTATATCCTAAATATAAAGAAGATAATAGATATTTACAAGAATGTAATTGCACGTTCCGGTGATCAATAATAGGATACGTCGTATCTAATAAAATTATGTATTGATAACAGCAACATGTATTCGTGCAAGACGGACGCGATTAAGTCTCTATTGGCAGTTCTCGCGTGTAATTAAAAAGTTTTATCACAATTTTGATATGAGTTCCATGTTTTAATATAATGGTCGTTTTTTTTCATTCGGATCTGTCATATGCGCGTCTTGTTCACAGTATGACGTTCATCACATGTTAACTTGTAGACAGTCTCTCAGCCAATGGTAGCTTTGATCCAATCGATGTGTGACGAAATTTTATCGTACAATCGAGGTCTTTCGATGCCATCTTTCGAGCAAGCTATCCTCCAGCTACCAATGCCCGTCAGCGCCCATCTTCGACCATCCGCTTGAAGACACAGCATCGAACTACCAGCGAGTTCTTCCTCCTATTAAAATTGAAATGATAAAATATTATTTCGTCTAATCAATTTCGTTTATTCTTTAGAATTTATTTATGTATCGAGAAACCATAGATTTTTTTCTAGAAATAAAAGAATAAAATTAATAGAAAATAGTTTAATAAAAAAAGGAATAGTTTACATTGAAAAGTTTTAGCTTACATTGCAATCGTCCATGGAATATGCTTGCTCGGTACAAACACTGTTCACCGAAGGAATGCTGATATTTTCACATTTCTCCATTGCACTATGTTTGAGTTGTACCCTTTGCAATAAATCGCCTGACAAAAAAAGAGAAAGGAACATTATATATTTGTTTCAAGCATTTTTTTGTATTTTGTCTTTCCATTATCCAAACAAAAAAAGGAGTATATTTAACATAAGCATATTCTGTAATTCTCCACTATAGTTTATATTCCTTTATACAGAATTTTAATCGGATTGTTAACATAATATATTAACGTGCATTTTTTAATCTAAATTTTTAATTTTTCTAAATTTTTATCTAAATTTTATTAATAGAAGATATATATTTCACGTAATATCAAATAAATTTTTTAATAATTAAAATTGTTCTTTGATGTCTAATAAAGTCTAAAAGATTCTTAAAAACATCCCAATTTTTGAAAAATAAATTTTAAAAGGGTAGTACACAATGATAGTGTACGTACGATTTCTTGCCCAGCCAAGAGTGTTGCATTGCGACGTGTTGCTTGGTGGATCCTCGCCAGAAGGCAGACAAACCGGTCTTACGAAGTCCGAAAAGGTCGTCACCGGTCTATCCAACTTTACCAGAACGGTCGTGCCCTCCACCGGTGATTTAATCATACCGACAATCCTGCGTTCTTGTTCCCAGGGTGACGTGCTCGAAAGTCGTACAACACCAAGTCGAGCTGACCATTCCGCTTTCGGTTGACTATAAAAAATGAACCGTCAAAATTAGGAACATACACCGTCAAAATTAGGAACATACATGAATGTGTAATATAATATATTAAAATTAATAGTAACATCATTTTACATCATAATTTTACAATTATGACATTAATATTAACATATATACATTAATATAATTAATGGAATGCGAAGTACATATAATATAAAATATAATATAAAAGAATTTTTTTAACAGTACTTTTTATAAAACTCACCCTTGGAAACAATATGCGGTTGTGAGCAACCAATTATCCGCCACGAGAGTGGCATCGCAAACATGAACTCCTTCCTTGAAGAGTGCGACATGCCAAGGCCAATCGCCAGGTTCTGCCATCTTATTAAGACCATTAATACCGCCGTTAGTACGTAGAGGTTGTATTCCGCATTCTGATTTTCAAAAATTAAAATTAAAACGTAAGTGCGCAACATCGAAACATAAACAGAATAAATGTGAAAATTAACGGAAACGCATATGAAAATGATAATAATTAATAATTTCAGTTTAAAAGGCTATAACACAATAAATTAAAAAAAGCTTAGAATAACGTGTATAATTGCGTCAAAACGTTTATCTAAAAAAGGAAAAAATTTAAGCTAACGCATAAGGAGAGGATTCGTACCGAGATCGGAACAGCGGACATACAGAACTTCTTTGCTGGGACAAGGAGCCCGGACAAAAGTGATTTCTGGTGCTGAGGGATCTTCCATGTATACGTACGGGATATCCTCTTCATCATCAGTCCTTACTTCAACGGAAGCTACGCCCCTATATTGAAGAATTGCAGAAGAATGATTTATAAATTATGAAATTCTCTTCTAATCGCGCGAAATGATTGTATAAAATATAGATAAATCTTAAATTAAAATTATATTCAAATAGCCTCACTTTTTCCAGTATCCTATTTTTAACTTAAAAAAAAAGATATTTACGAAGAGATACTTACGTATATGTGAGTAAAGTACACAACGAGCTCGCTGCCGTTTGGAGAACATTATCCATCTCCGTTTCAGGTAGAGTAGCGTTTAAATTCGCTGTACAAAGTTTGCCAATAGTACCTTTCTCATTGAATACAACGTAGCCTTCTTTATTGTACTTTGCGACGTGCGGCGTGCTCCAGGATTCCGATCTTAATTCGTGAACGCTCGGCGCCAAGAATACTATGACAAAAAAGTGCATAAAAATAAAGGATTAATTTATTTTCATAAAGGATTAAATTATTTTGATTTAATCAACATTATTTTTTTATAAAAAATTAATTGATTCTTCTATTGATTCTCTTCAATTTTTTGCCTGTTTTTATTACTTATTATGTTACTTACGACAGTCTTTCTCGTCGCTGCCGTTCGGACAGTCAGCCTTGCCGTCGCATCGCTTCGTATGCGGTACACAGGTTCTTCCTACTCCGCAATGCATGTGACCATCCCGACAATAAGCGCAATTCTTTTCATCAGAAAGATCCGGGCAATCGATCACGCCGTCGCATATCCTCGGAGACAAAGCTTTCGACTGAAGCGCTTGCACGCATCCTATATTAATGTTCGTATTGACTAATTAATCATTGATTTATCAAATACTTTTTGTAACTTGACTAAAGAAAGATTGTGCTCTGTATTAGATCCTTGATAAAACTTTTTTCAAAAGTTTTTACGGAACACTTCCCAGACATACTGAGAAAGTCTACATTTTTTCCTTAGAGTTTTTCATATATGTGAATTCAGAAATATTCTATGATTTTTTTTAAAATTTTTTATTCTATAACTTCTGAAATGATATCTTAAACTTTTTAAATTTTATAAAATTTATCAGAAATTATAAGAAATTTTGAAATATTTTTCGAATGTACATATAAAGAAAAAAGATGTAGACTTTCTCGATATTTCTAAAAAGTTTCAATTTGTATAAAAATATGGAAAATTTTCTAAAAAGTTAATAAAATTATACAGAAATTCTAAAAAATTTTGAAATTTACATAAAAATTCTAATTTCTAAAAAATTATATAAAAATTTTTATCAGAAACTGTTACTTTATTCTGTAATTAATCGCACCTGGCTTCGGTCTGCAACTGCCAGGACCGGCATATTCCGGAAAATTGGAACAATCTAAGGCGCGTTTTATCTTTTCGGAAAAACGACTACCGCATCCGTTCCAGAATTCTCTGCAGAAGCTCCTGCAAGGCAATTGCAGCAGATCCTCCGGTTGACTTGATCGACATGCAGGCTGCAGCACTTGGCAAACGAAGTCGTAGGCCAACGGGTAACATTCCGCGTCCACCAATTCTCTAATTTCAATTGTATTAATTAGATCATATTATTAATTTGAAAATATACTAAAGAAAGACAAGCTTGAAATTAATTTTTTGCAAGTTTTAATGTTGCCATATAATTAACAAAAACAAAATTTCAAAATAACATAAGAGGATTTAAATCATTAGATTAAAATTATTTATATTTTCTTTTTAGTAATTTTTTTAAATAATTTGTCGATATAAAAACTAATAAAACTAATAAAATATCATAAAATATAATAAAAATATAATAAAAATAATTAATAAAATGTTTCTGCTGTCAAAATAAATAATATGTTTCTAATTTAGTTCATTATGGACTTATCGAGTTTAGGGAAATATACCTAAAAGCGATAACATCTTCCTCGACATCCGCCAACGATCTATGTCCCAACATGTTTGGATATGAGCTGATATTATAAGGGAGATGTTTGCAGTAGGATAAATCCAGCTTGCTACATCTTCTTGGTGGAGGAGCTATCGTTGTCGGCGGTAATGTCGAGACGGTCGATTGCGGACTGCTCTGCGCATTGAGGGCCTTTAGGCTTTCCTGCACTTCGAGACTCTTCGCCTCTATCGTCAGATTTGCCAGATATCGCGAGGTTTCAGGATTCAATTCCCGCGACAGAATATCCACAATATTTCCAGTAGTTATAGTCTGATATCGCGGGTCGAATCTCACATCAAAGTGCACCACCAAATCGCGGCCTTCCACCCTATAAATGTGCAAGTATAAATTGTTTATGTTAGAAAATAAAACTCTCTAAAAATTTATTAAAACTCTTTAAAATTTAATAAAATTGTCAAAATTTAAATTGTTGAAGGTAATTTAAAAAGATGATATTATGTCATATTTATAATACTTAATTTTTCTTTTTTTCTTGCTTATTAAAGTATTACATTAATTTTGTGACTTACAATTGTGAAAATCTGTTAAGTTAAGTTTATAATTTGTGTCGGTTGAGTTTATAATTTACTTATTTTCTTCATAATTTTTACTTATGTCGGATATTCTCTATTCCGCAACAATGCGACTCATTTCGTGGACCGTTAGCGAGGATAAATCGAGTGAAATCTACAGACTTAAGTATGATACATTATTGATGAGTGTGGCTGCAATGTTGGTTACATTTCATTGAATGCTGAAAGGAGCAAGTGCCGTGAAATCACGAGAAAGCGATCGCGTCCGATTTCTCTCCCGCACGCTGCCCCGAGCTGTTTTCATTAGTTTCCGTGACATCGGTTGGCTTCGTCCCATCGTTTTCCCGTCCATGGAAACGGATTTCATGGCGGGGAAACCAACCAAGGGAGAGCTCGTGGCATACGTGATCTCGTAATTGGCCGATTTTCTGATCTTACACGCGCTCGCCGTTGGATGCTGTTGCACAATTTGTTTTGCAAGCGGTCTTTAGGTGTGCCTTAGGTGGTGTAGCATGAAGGAGGACGAATGTAGGAGATAAGATGATCGAATAGTAACATTAGTTGTAAATAGTATAGTTCCGTTACCCGTCAAGCGCTAGGACATCCGCTGCGAGGAACGATAATTTCAGCCAACTGCGACGGAAAATAAGATTGAAACGGTCGCGATATTCTCGCGACCGTATCCGGAAGGCCTCAGTAGAAGGATCAGCCAGCTCCGCAGTGAAGAAATCACCTTTGATAACTCGGAATGTCGCGAGAAATATCTGATCCCCAGGTGGATCCGACGTAAGGAATGTGTCTAAAACAACAAAAAAATATCTGATGTTGATTGTTATAAAATAATAATGCATATAGTAATTTCGAATAAAATGCAAAACAGCACAGAAACATCGTACCTAGTTGATAAGGCAAAGCTTTTGGTTAAAAAAATAGAAAATTTAAATGTACTCTCTAAATCGAAATCAGTGAAATTTCACTGATTTCAGTGTTATACTTATAACTATATCAATCAGTGAAATATGCACTGTCTTTCAATGATAATACACTGATTCTGATTAGTGAAAGTATTCCCCTTTTAATCAAAATCGCTGAGAAACAGTGAATACTCACTAATAATTACAGTTATAAGTATAGCACTGCAAATCAGTGAATAATACACTGATTTTTATTTAGAGAATAACATATTGAGAAATCTTGCGAGAAATTTATCCTTACAGAAATTTAATACTGATAAAAGTGATTATTTTGAGTATTAAAAGCATTGTTGTTCAATGCTTTTAATACTCAAAATAAGTAATTTCAAGTATTAAATTCGCCAATGTTAAATTAGATTTCTATAAGGTACAGTAACAAAAAGATCGCGTAAAAAAAAATTTTCAGAAGATGTAAATGTATGTCAAGGATTAAAAAAGTATGAAAATAAATAACAAGATTATTAGTTTAATGAGTTGAATACACGGATATAGTCTCTTCGCGATATAATTTCACTGCTTTCCGCGCACATCGATCATATTAATAGACGTATTACTCAACGAGGTATTAATCAAGGCTCGCGTATAGAGTCTGATTATGTTGTAGACGCAAGGAAAGATGATTGCTAACGTATATTGTGCCTGCGAAAATTACCGCAAGGTCGTCGTCACCGCCAAGAGCGCGTAATGAATCATTATCGTTCGCTGCTTTATTAGACGTCATCTTTGCGTAACATTTTGTATTTCTACCGAAGTCTGCTGACGAGGACTGTACGAATTTATAAGAGGTCGCAGCGATCCGCCGACTTGGAGATTCGCTGGAAATTTCGCGAAACGACTTGATCGATAAGCAGCCGCGAGAAGGAATTTAGAATGTGGCGGTGCGCGGGATCTTACCGTAATTTGCTATGCGTACCACAATCTGGCTTTCTAATGCATGTACGATCGGCAAATGATAGAATCGAGCGTGCAAAACGTGCCAACAATGTCGAGGCGGGTTTCGCCGAACGTTGTCATTAGAACGTCGGCGCCAATTTTCCGCGCGCCAGGTAAAACGAGACAAATCGGGAGCACGCAGGTGCCCGCAGGGATCTCGGTTTCTCGCTAGGAATCACCTTTCACCTCCCTTCCCTTCCGATTCGACGCGGCTTGCTTGGAGAGAAGCTCTTTGACCCTTTGGTACGGTCATGGGCAGCGAAATATATTTTCTGAGAATAATTGCGGATTATATTCCTTTCAGTTCTCTTTTTAATTCTTTTTTTTAATTTGCATTTTAGCCGCAGCTAATTATTTAGATTTCTTTCCCTCCATCTTTCTCTCGCGTAAAATCCTCACGTAGCTTATTCACATCCTACTTAAAGAGGTTTACACACTTTGCAATCTCCTTGAGAATATTCTGTATAAATATTTATCCATCTCGTTTCTCCCCTTTTGAAATCGCTTATGTTTGCTTAAATATTTTTAAGGGAACTTAGAAGTAATATTTAATTCAAATGCTGAAATTTTGGAAAATAATGTAATATTACTTCTAGACAATTGCGACGCCTATGGTTACAACTTTCCTTGTAGGTATGCTATACGGTTTGGTTTCAAGACGTGATTTTCGAGATACTCATGATGTATGGTATATTTTTCTCATATGTGATTAATGAACATGAGATATTTAGTAATATCGCACGTATGAGCGTAAAGGTATTTTCTCATGTATTTTTAGCACGAGACAGTTATCCTGATAAACATAAATGAATAAATTTAATTATGCTTTTTAATTAATCTGATAATACTCTAATAAATATTATTCTCATCCAAATTCAAATTTTATCTATGCGATGAGTACAAGTAAATTCAAAGATTTTTTCATATTTTGTCAAAATAAAAAATAATTCTCTCGAGCAAAGAGAATTGTACAATGTATAAATAATATAAAATATAAGTAATACAAAAAAAATATAAAATTTATAATACAATATTCTTATTTTATATTAATGATATGTGTGATATTAATAATATATTAATGAGATTAGGGATCTCTGCGAGAGAAGAAAGCAAATTTTTCAGTAAATAAAAAAAAATATAGATTTCATTTTCTTCACAGTAAACTTTACAGTTTTTTTTTTTTTTAATATATAAGTCGAGAAACTTGATCCTTTGTAGTAATCATCAACCGTTTGCCATTCTAATGCTAATTCGCAGAATAGGTTACAGTATTCAAAATGTTTCAAGGACACGGATCCCCACCTTAAGATCGAATCACCTTGGAGTGGACACGTACCTATAGGCTCAACAACTCGGTCAGACCGTTATGTTTGCCAGCTGAAAGCCTCAATGGACCGGCACGTTTGTGCAGCATCTTCCTCTCTGACCTCTTATTCCTCCCGGTCGTAAATACGAATTAAGCGGCGATGAGAATTGCTGATTTCTATGTTGCTCACTGCATCGCACGGACGTGCGAGATGCGTCTGTATCAGCGACCAATTAAAAACTACATTTAAGTGCGGTGTAAATTACTCTCGAGCAAATTTGCGATAGCCATCGCTTTTTCCGATATATTTGCAAGATAACCACGTTCATTAAAATTCATAGCGCAAGAAGCTGACGTATGTATGTTAAACGCTGATCAAAGCCGAACGGACGGAATGTATTTACAAGCAAAGAGTAGAGAATGAAAGGCAGGAAGAAGGTGATGCGGCCAAAGCCCATTGAGGTCTTTCAGCACGCACATATAACGGTCTGACCGAGTTACCGAGTGTTCGAAGAAGCGCCAACATACTCCTGATTGGACTTTTTCTTAGCGGTCGCGTTAGATTTTTTTGAAAAAATCGGCGTCATTCTTGAAAGAAGTGTATTATCGTCGAAAGAGGAAACTTTTCTCACAGTTAGTGCCGTTATTGTCATTTATTTTCCTAATCTAAGATTATTTTGTTATTTTATCCAGCAATGGAATAAAATATTCGTCATACTATGTATCTGTTAATATATTATATTGCGAAGAGTATCAAAGTGTAATAATTACACACAGGTCCACAAAAAAGTAACTCTAATCAGAGTAGGTGTTTCTTATAGATTTTCAGTCAATAAACAAAGCTATCTAAATTGTTCCATCAAGTTTTAAAGTTTTAAAGTTATTTTGAATTTTAAGAAGAAAAATCAACGATTCATAGAAAAAAAGTATAATAAATCACTAATCGTCGATAAAAATAGATAAATGTTTGAGTTTTATATTATACATTAATTCCCTATTTTAATAAAAAATAAAATAATCATCTCATAAATAGCAAAAATGTTTGTTTGTCAAGGATACAGAAAAGAGAAAATGCTTGCGTAGAAAAGCATTTTTTTAACGTTTGGCAAGATTAAAGAGAACGCGAATAGTCGGATTGTTGTAGATTCCGTTCTCTTCGTAAAATAAAATCTTTTAATTTAATTAAATTTTATTAAATAAAATTTTATTAAAAATATAAAAATATAAAATTTTAAAATGGCTGACAAAATAAATTGTTTTAAATAAAAAGTTTTATTAAATTTTAACATGAAAAAACGATTTAAAAAAATTTTTTAATAAATTTCAGTCAATTTTTCAAAATTTTGTGTTATTATTCAAGCAGGAAAGAATATATTCGTATCTCTCGAGAAATCTATCGATTTCTCTGATTTAACTTCGACTTCGCCTACTATCGAGGAGCATTCACCACGATTTCTCTTACTGAAAATCCCGATTCGTGCGGCGAGTCGCCATAGCCGCTTGTCCGAGAGCATTCAAATCACCGTTCCATAACAAGCGATTATTGTTACGTCGAGGATATGCGGCCTTGACCTTAGCTACTCGCCTTGTCGAGACAAATTATCAATACTGTGGAGAATCTGTCCAACTTTCGGATATTTTCTATGTGATATATATATATATATATATATATATATATGTATGTATATATAATAACATATTACATTTACATATATTTCTTTAATGTCATATATGTAATTGTTTTTAATCTGCTCACGAGAACTGTTAGTTGATTGTAGTGATTGCTCTGATGATGTCAAATAATAGGAAAGAAGCGATATTATTATGAATAATGTTATGCTAAGCCTTTTTTATATACATATATTTTTATATACATATAAAGCCTCTTTAGTATAACATGTCGTTCATGAATACGTAATTTTATTAAACTGATGTGATTCTACACAAATCACGCGTTCACCGTTAGAAATCGTACATTCACAGCGTACATTCTCTACTTCGTGAAATTGTGAACGGCGAATTTCCTTCTTTCGTGGTTAATACACTGTAATTATACTACAGTAATTATTTATATTAAAGATTAAAAAGAATATATAAATGTAATTTTGTATTTAAAAGCCGTTTTATTACTGATGTCGAATGGATTTCACATGAAAACAGGACAACGTTATAATTTCTACTCATTAATGAAATCTTTATCTTTGTTTTTCCAATAAATTTATTACTTTATGTAGTTTCACATTCTTCTCATAAAATCGATAAGACGCACACGTTGATTAATTCTCTATAGCTCGATGTGATTTTGAAATCACATATCAATATATCGATATCTTATTGATCTAATTCAATTTTTTGCTGCAATGTGATACATACATCTTGTTTTATAATGTCTTTTTGATAATCAATAAGATTTTTTTGTAGTGATTATCAATTTTAACCTGAGATATCAAAGTAAATGTTTTCCTAAGTAAAATTGTAAATTCATTGTTAATTTGTATACAGAGATTAATATTCAATGGTTTCACGTTACATAAATTTGCTATAAAATTTGCTATAAAAAAAAAATTCAGACTAGAGAGTTAATTACAAAACTAATTATCCGGACAATTACTTTTGCTTCAGATTTCTCTATTCTCCTTGATTCTGGAAAATATTCATTTAGTTTTACTTTTGCATATATATTTTGTGGTTTTCTTTGTAGAAAGTCATAGAAGGACAATAATTTACATAGATATTATTCTAATATGTTAATTGGGATGCTTTAGTACTTAATTGCAATTTGGCATAAGTCGAACTGTCCGGACAATTAATTCCTGACTATGTATCTATGTTTTATATGTTTCCTAAACATATTTAATATAATCGTCTAGGAACGTTTAATTAATTTATAAAACCAACATATGCTACTTGAGAGTTTACGTGAAATGAGAAACTACGAAAATTTTAATTGCATTATATTTATACTTTTTAATTCTCAAGAAAATTGAGTCGTATCCTGTTCCCGTTAAATTTAAAATATTATGAAACCCTCAAGAAACTGAGAGAGATCAAGACCTGACTCGGGTCGTTCTCGTTCTTAAGAGATCTTATGCTTAGGGGAGAGTTGAAGGAGTTAATAATAATAATTATTTATTTTTCAAAATGATAATTTTGCGAGTAATGAAGCCGCCCTCTCTCTCTCTCTCTCTCTCTCTCTCTCTCTCTCTCTCTCTCTCTCTCTAATGTAATGTAATATAAAATACAGTTATTTTCCTCCTTCGCATCTCGTAATGCTCGTACGGCGTGTGCGTCGAGCGTAATATACCAAGGTGAAGTGCACGCGCCTACAAGGAAACGCCATTCATTCGGACAAAGCGGCGAATAGCCGCCGATCGCACTTCACAGTCCGCGAAACGTTCATGTACCGTGAACGCATCCGTCGCGTCCCGCAATCCGCGATCGCGATGCGTTATCGCGTGGGATAATTTCACGCCCGCCAGGTCGCCGATTGCCGGTTAACCGTGGAGTAATTGCATTTACTCGTCTCGGTACCTTTGACACGCGTGTACGCAAGAACGGCGAGTGAAAGCGGCCGTAGCGCTTGCGTGACGAAAATGTCTGTGACGGTTTCAGTAAAATGCCCTTGCGGATAATACACATACTTAAAATAACATATTGCAGCGTGTAGAGAGATCAATTACAGCGCAGAAGCAACGGTGATGATATACGCATTACGTTTCGAATAATGCGCAATCTATCATTGCTAATGTGCGGCAATTAAATTGTTCGACAGAACGCTTACTTTCTAACAATAAGAAAAGAAGCATCGTTCTCAAGTGCGTCGACCAATGATTTCTCTGCAATACAATAACTGTAAATTGTGAAAACGGAAGATTAATGTATTCCAAGTACTTCGCTTTTTCTTGAAGAAAGATTGTTAAAGATATCTCAGTCGAAGAGCATTTCAGTCGAAAATTCGAGAAAGTCGACTTTAGTGTCAAATATTTTACATTAATTAAAAAGCATCATTTTTATATTGCAATATAATATTTTAATAATTACTAACAAATTTGAAAGATTGCTTAGTAGCCATAATTTTTAAATAAAATTAATTTATTATAATTTTATATCAAAAAAAGATTTATCATTTAGATAACGTAAAGGGAGAGAGTCCATAAGATCGATTTTCGACCTCTTCTGAATTTCATTTTAAAGAATCAGACATTTTATTATTGTAAAAACTAATGAAATCAAGTGATTTTAAACGAACGTATTTTGAACGTATTTTTGTCTGTTTATTTTGTATAGTTTAGTAATTAATCCCATTTCTATCAACGTTTTTATGTCATTTACATCACAGATAGCAACGTGTCTGTATCATTGCTGACATGTGCTCGCAAATCCAACATGTGTTGCTATCAGAATTGGAGTAACTGAGTCCGCATTTGTTAGCGAATTAATGCCTTCGCGATATGATAACTTTTTGGGCAGCAACTTACCAGCAACTTGCAAGTTATATTGGCCTTATTTGAGTGCTACAATAAATAATCCCATCAACTGTGAAATTCGTATTGTGATCCAGTTTTTATTAACAAAAAACAATAGTACTGCTGAAATTCACAGGCAACTTTGTGAGGGGCCAAATGTTATGAGTGACACGCAATAGTGCCGTTTATTTCGAGAAGGATGAACAAATATATAACGAATATCCATAAGACGAAGAGCACTTCATGATAGATGAGTTGATGAAAAAAGTGAAAATTCGTGAAAATGGCCGATTTACAATGACAATTCTGAATTATCTAATGAATTTTCAGATGGTTCAGTAATTTATGATATTGTGACAGAGAAATTTGGTTACAAAAAATTGTGTGCCAGATAAGTATCGAATGTTAATAGCTGCACATAGGTAGAAATTTTTAACTACCCGCCCTACAGCTCCAATCTTAGTGTTTTTGCATTTAAAGAAACGGTTTGCTTCACAGAGGAGTTTGACAATGATGGTGAATTAAAAACGGCGTTAATAAATGATTTGAAACTCTGGCGGCGGATTTTTTTGATAATGGAATAAGAAAAATTGCGCTACGATATCAAAAATGTGTGAAAGTCAATGATAACTACGTGAAAAAATAATGTAAATATATAGATAGTTATATTTAGCTATAAAAAATAATTTCTTTCTTTCTGCTTTTTTTCTTATTTCAAAACGAAGCTTACTTAAAAAGCGCGTCTCGTAAATAGGATCTCACAATGCTGTCACATTTCTAAGATGGTACTATCTTGCCGTTAATCTGCTAGGAATACATATATACATCGTTGCCTGCATGTTGTTTCAATGTCGGTATACTTGAAAATGTTGAAGACAGATATGAGGCAAATTGTCATCGTAAACAATCACAGATTTGCACGATTTTAGTTACATGGTTTAGATACGCTTATCTGGACTTTCATATGTAGGTGACATAAGATCATTGAGGATAAAAATGGGATTAATTAATTTAATTACAGACTAAACAGGCAAAATATGTCTATTTAAATTCATTCATTTCATTGAATGAAATATTTTACAATAATAATAATGTAGGTAACATGAGAGTATTAATGGTAGAAATGAAATTAATTAGTTAGATGATAAACGGATATCAAAATACGTCCGTTAAGGAAAAATCATAAAATATAATTTATTAGATAATTTTTGTAATAGTTTTTACAATAATACAAACATTTTTGATACTTTAGAATAAAAAAAAGGAATCGAAAACCTTACCGGACTATCTTTCTTTTTATACTTATATTTTTGTAAAATTTGTTGCAAAATTTGTTGCAAATTTATGTAAAAGGATAAACATCAATTTATTGGTTGAAATAGAAGAAAAAAGAAACGCAGATCGTGTTAGCAGTGATATAGAAAACATATATCGTTCATAGTGAAGATATCGCATTAAAAGCAAGATGTCCATTCGAGCAATGTTTTTTTTTTAGAAATCTTTTACAGATAATTATGCCATGTTCTAAACATGCTTTTGAATTTCTAAACATGTCTTTAAACTTTCACACTATTTGCGCAGCGTACTTACAGCCGAGGTATATGGAGACCCCCGAGAAGAGGAGGAAGAACAAGAAGGCAGCGAGGACGCAGCATCCGCAGCGATACTGCCCGCCGAGCTTTCTTGTGAAGCGGATGTCGCTGTCGGATGATAAGATTGAGCTTGGTGTTCCGGCACGGCTGAATCTTCTAGTGCTCACCGTGCTCACCGAAATCTACGGACAAAAACGTATTTGTGTTTTACACTGGCGATTATACAAATATTGTAAAAATTAAATGAAAAAAAGAAGAAATAGAGAACTAAACATATAATAAACATGACATATAATAAACTATTAATCATAGGAAACAACCCATCATAAAATTAGAAAAAAATCAAAGTTATAAAAATAGCATAAATCATAATAGTCATCGATCTCTCGTGTCAGTCACGTAACTGTTATCTTTAATAGGAAATGCACAACGTGAGCGCGAGTCAACGTTTATTATTAGTCTATATTTCTATCTATATTTCATGCGCTTCCTATGTATTTAAAGAGAATGTTTTCTGTAAAGAAATAAAGTCTTGGTAATAGCATTACGAAAGCAAGATTGCTGAAACTATTCAGTAAATAATAGTGGGCGGTGTCTTTCTCTGCGCTGATGAAACAATCCGCTCCTTCGTGCCATCAATGAATTTTTACCAATCCGAAAGAACGAGAATCACTGTGATTCCTCATTGCGAAACGAACTGCATTAACGGTCGCATCACTTCCGTCTCAAAGTCGACACGAAATGACGCGATTCGATTCGGTCGCAAGTTTGCGTCACACAGAGCGAGCTAAATCTAAAAAGGATTATTAAACGGTTTGGTTGTTCTTGGATAAATTTTAATATGCAAATATGTCCTAGAAAAGCAGGTCTGTTTTTAAAAAGACGGAGAAGGGATTGTTGACTCATGCCTCGAAAAAAAAGAAGTATCTATAGCCCTTAATGCCTCACGTTCTCTCGATAATTGTAAATACGCAACAAACCAACCGTGCGATTAACATGTCTGATTATCGCATGCAAGTATGAATTCACATTTGTCCAAGAAACCCAACTCGGTCACTCATGAATAAATTATTTAAATTTAAATAGCATCCGTTTATATTTAATTGCGTTCCCCGTCAACGTACGATGCGCGCGGGGCACGCGCGCGGCCCACAAAGCATCGTTAATGTGTCTACGCCTCCGTTCCGTTCGCTCAAATGCTACGCTCGGCACACGCTCCGACGCGAAGGATCGCGTCTGTGCAACCAGGATGGGCAAGTGAGAGAGCGCCTGGATTAAGGATTGCTTTTCGCCGCAAAGGTCGTACAGGATTAAAAGCCAAAACCCGCCAAAATGGCACGAGAGTCATTTTACTCGTCATAGAAATTCGACGAATCGCGTTTTCGAATGCGCTTGCACGTAGAGCTGATCCTGTCGTACCAAGTTTTGTTGAAAAATATAGATATCCTTAATAGTAACAATGATAATAAGTTAATATACGTATAGTAATCGATATCCCATATAGCACATAATATTGTGGTAATATCGCAGTAATATTGCAATATACTGGAAATATAATAATTATATTACTGCGATATTTCTGTGATATTATGTGCTATATGGGATATAGGATTCTTCTTATAATGAAGATCAAATCAATAACAAAAAGGGCTAATGAGAACAATAACAACGCGGTTGACTAAGCGCTATAAATTACACAATCACACTTACACAAAAACATCAATTACGTATTGAGTACATTTTCGCTTATTCGGAATTAACAATTATATAATATGTGGTCTTGTCAACAACCAATGTTCAAATAATCTTATATATAATAAGGATATATATATAATAATAAAACAAGACCACAGATTATATAATTGTTAATTCCGAATAAGCGAAAGTGTACTCAATGCGTAATTGATCATAAGAACACTTATGATTATACTGGTCATATTTGATCACATTTGACACTGTGGCTCCATTGTCAGTGCTCTCAGAAAAGTTGCTATCTATAAATGATCCGATGAGATAACATTGTACATTTCATATGCTGAAGATGCCTTGAAGATAAGCCGAAACGTCCGAAAATCGTCGAAAGGAAACCTATGTAACTATATGGAATATATTGCGTAATTTATAGTCAATCGCGTTATTATTACTCTCATTAGTCCTTTTTGTTATTAAATTGATCCTTAATGTTTTGCATTAATGATCAACGGCCAGAACGCGGGCAACGTGATCTAAACGTTAGGTAACAGTGGATACTCGAACGACGTTCGTGAGAGTCGACCGATTTTCTCACGCGACCCGGTGCACACACATGGGAACCATGTTTAGACAAGCACGCATTACGTAGCAGCTGGCAAACGGATACTATCTCGAATTCTATTTTCAATCACTTCCGCGGCGCGATTCGCGCCCGAGCAGTCATTATCTAATTAAAGCAAGTTAAATCGATATGGATGTACGCTCTCGTGTAATTGTAGGATATAGGTTTATTAAACTGTCAAAAGTTCATTTAATCGCGCGATTCGTTGCGTTTATTATTTATCGAGATAAGTTGAGTAACTTGAGGAAAGTAGAAAACAATATTAAATGCGGAGCAATTAAACTGTAATAATATATCGTGTAGCAAAATTTTAAAGAAGATTCATTGACGTATGAAAATAAATTTATCTATTCGTCTGCATGCGTTATCAAAATTATATTATTTATAATGTACCTCGCATACGAGAAACGTAACGTTCGCGGTGATACAACGTTAGCTGTAAAACATTTCCCCACGAAAACCGCAAAACCGCGGCCGTAGAAAAGGTCCTTGCACTGTGTCGTTATATAAGAGCGATTTATAAAAATTTTGTGAACCCCCCCATGCCCGTTATGAAACTGGCGATAGCACGATGAACTGGGCGAGAAGTTGCCTTTCGTTCATATATATCAGTTTCGCGAACAATGCACTGGACTGTGCACAATTTTTATTTGTTCTGCATGATCGGCTCTGATGTAATATCACAATACTATTGGAAATGGCAAGCACTGTAAACGTTTTATTTCTCAATTCGAACTTCGCTCGCACAATTCGTAGCAAGAAAAGCGTAGAGATTGCTTGTAAAAGCAACTGCTAATAAGAGCAATATCGTACGCTTTAAAATAAATTATTAAAATTAAAAGTTAAAATTAAAATTACGACCAAAACAAGCTAGTATGGCAGTGAGATATTGTTAATTAAATGACCTCATTGCAATTAAAAGTAAAAATATATAATTAAATGTACATACAAACGTTTCAACTGTACCACAGTCTTCCTCAGTGAGTAAAATAATATAAATGAATAAATAATATATTATTTTACTCATTGAGGAAGACTGTGGTACAGTTGAAACGTTTGTATGTACATTTAATTATATATTTTTACTTTTAATTGTAATGAGGTTATTTAATTAACAACATCTCACTGCTATACTAGCTCGTTTTGGTCGTAATTTTAATTTTAACTTTTAATTTTAATTTAATATTGCTTTGCAAATTCCGAGCGCTACGATATAAGATATTATTAGTTACTTTATATTTAATATTAAAATTAAACTAGAACTTTTCGCGCGAAAAGCAAGTGATTTTTAAACGTCTTGAAGAATTTCTGTAATCGTATTTAAATGTATATATATATATATACAATATATATATATATATATATAATATATATAAAATAAGATGAACAGTTACTTCTGAAAATTTTTGAAGAAAATATTTAAAGAGAAAAAAGAAGTGATAATATTTTTGCAACCTTTTAGCAATGCTATTTCATTGCAGAAATAACATTGCTAAAAGATAGATTATTTGTAAATGTCTAACGCCAGTCGAAGGTAAGAGTGTACTACTATTTCGTTTGATCGTTACGTAAGATTTACGATAGCGACAAAAAGACTAACTTTGGCGAACAATGGTGCGAAAGACATTACGAAAGTCAAATGAAAGTTCGCGTCTGTCTTTGCGCTGATCTAGCCTAGTTCGGCACCGTTTCCGCTGAAAAATCTATCTCATGCACACGATATATCCCTTGCGGAAGCTTTTAAAGCGAAAGAATAAGCTGAAAATCAAGCGTCAATTTTCCTTTCACGCAAACAAAAAGATCGATGCGTTTGAATGCTACAAAGTAAAAGTATCTGATGATTCCCCGATCGTCAGTAAAGCGAAAAGGTCAAGACGATCTTCCGCGAAGAATGAAACCTTTATGTTGAAACATGTTCGTCTGTTCGGGCGAAAAGAAAATAATGCATAACGGAAAACAAATTGTAATATTAAAAAGAGAATATGCAAAAATATATTCTCGAACATATGTTTCTTTCTAATTTTATTTAGACGATAAAAATTACAAATATGTTAATTTTCCACAATTAAAATACTTTTAATTGTGAGAAAGTATTCTATCTTTAACGATTAAAAATTCCGAACACATTAATTTATTCAAAGACAATTTATTCAAAGAAATAAAATTCGTGATCGGACGATCATGTTTCGCGCTAATTGTGGCGCAAGGCGAACGCTTCCTCCTCCGAATCGAACTATATTCCTGTAAAACAGTCGTTGTTGCGAGAATGCGAGCGTTGTTAGCTTTACTCTTCATCCGCGAATCTGTAACGGCGCAAATAAACAAAACCATTATCTCCAGGAGGCTAAGTAAAAAGAAGAATGCAAATGTCGGGTAAGATCGATGCGGTTGACCGCGATTGTGAGTTCCATGCCGATCTCGATAATGAGCCGTTTCGCGCTTGAGACGAGCCGATCCGATCTGGTAGACGCACCAGATTGGAAAGTAGAATTCAGCGGATAAACGCAGTGCCTCGGTGGCGATTGCAGGAAGAGATTAAGACGCTCGGGCTGACCGGCGCGTTTCGAGTTCTTCCGTTAATAGGCGCGGTCAGTGACTTCAAGGCCGGGAAAAATTATAGGTTCCCGCTGATGAAAAAAGCGCTTTCCACGACCAGAAACTTTCGTGAAAGTTCACATGGTCTCGCGTGATACCAACTACTTCTAGTGTACCATATCAGATATCGCTATAATAATAGACTGATGCATAATGACGGCTGTAAACGCTGCCGAGCCATTGAACCACTCTCTACCGATGGGTAAAAATTGCTTCCACTCCAAAATGAGAAGCTATGTCGAATTTACGTCTCCGTGAAACCGCGCGTAAAGAGAAACCTCGGATTTATGTAAAAATTAATGTTAGAGAAAGAAGCGTTTCTACATAATCGTCGGAAAGATAATTCAGATCCTTATAAAGTGGAGGAAAATATCTCGCAACGGTATCTTAATGATGCCAATCTATAAATTCCATACTTCGAAGAAAATGCGGAATTTTTTTTCATGTACTTTCTGCTTTTATGCATTAAATCTTCATTTAAATTATTCCTGCTTATATATATATATATATACACACACACATCTGTCTCTTATACACATCTAGATGTGTATAAGAGACAGCACACACACACACACACACACACACACACACACACGAGCCAGTTTATGAATGTTATGCAATGTTATGAATGTTATGTTATGCTATAGAATTGGTCATAAGCACGCAATTAGTAACAATAATATAAAAAGGGCGCGATTTCTTCTTATCGCCAGAAACCGTGTCGGCCGATTGTCAACCGTGAAAAGACTCAGTGTCGATGACCGGCGGAAAGAATCTGTAGAGCGTCATTGGAGCTACTGTTCTTTCGTGACTTTCTTGACCGTTATAACCGTTATACCAAACGTCAGGCCACCAAAAGAGTAAGAATCTAGGAACGAGTTTCTGTCCGTCTTGAATTACAATCCGCTCAGTTATACCGTCTACGTAGTGACAAGTAAGCTCCCGGAAAGTAACACTCAGCAAAAAGCAATCGTGAAAAAAAAAAAACAACGAAGTTGATCTTGGATCTGCAATCTGTTGTCTTTGTCATCAAGATAATCGGCAGAAAATTATTTCAAATTGTCTCATGTCATTCCAGAATTGAATTATGTGATTTAAACTCATATAATAATTTCGAGATAATCTTTCAAACGGTACAGTTTTTTTATTTAAAATTTAAGTTATATTTCTATAATTATATTGAATATTTGCTAAATAAAATTATGTCATTTTTATTTATATAATAGCCAAAATTAGTTTCAAGGAAAAAGAGAGAAACCGCGAAGATAAATAAAGATATTACCGATGACATCACTATATACTTAATTTTTATCATTGAATAGATAACGTAAGGAATACACCGAAATTATCACACTTGAAATTATCATATAAGATCATATAATATGTTTCTCGATATTCAATTAGACACTGCCATCGATTATCTAAATTTGACGTCAGAGCGTCGCGGTGACAAGCGTCACGAACGATTTTTAAGAAGCACGATCGGGTGTCCGTGAAATAACGGTATCGAGGATAGAGTAGACGGCCCAACCCAGGCAACCCAACCCACCTAACGCATCGCTCTCCATTCCGGTCAGCCTAGTTCCTCGTCAACACGCTGCCGAGTGCGTAGGTATCCGCGTGGCCAAGGGGGGATCATTGGAGAACAAGGTCAATCGGTCTGAAGTTGAAAACCAGATGAATCAGGCTCCCGCCGAGAAAGAGAGCCAAGATAGCGTGTAAACAGCATTCGCATTTAATCTCTTGGTAATTGATACTACTAATAACGAAATCTCGCTTGAACGTTATCTTTTCAATTAAACCTTCATGGGTGTAATGCGCACAAGTTTCCTTTTCGAAAGGCAAATAATTGAAAAAGCAAAATCATTGTTCACTTTGAAAAAGGATATTGTCATCAGTCATCTTTTCTTCTTGCAAAACAACGTTGCGGAAACAGACTGACTACAAAAAATATCTTCAGATCACGCATATCGTCAAACAATGTTGATCGAGAACAAGATTGACAAACCTGAGAAACCTTGGCTTTTGACCAATTCACGATTCATTAACATAATATACACGCAACGAGTTTCGAATGCGTGACTCTGTGCGACATTACGTAATTTATTGTCAGTGGAAAATCGTGTTCACAATAATTCAATGGTCGGCGGTTACGAATGCGATCGCAAAGATAATCCATGTACGGTATCAACTTGCAAATGAATCGTCTCGATGCGTCTTATTTTTCAATCACTTGTATGCAACGCTTCAAAGTCAACGATTCATTTATATCCAAAATATATCCAGATCTTGAAATATTTTTCAATATACTAATCAGTGAGTATAAAATAATGTAAGAGAACTATCGTTATACGTTTTCAAAGAAAAACATGCAGTGATTTTGTTAAAATCGCGAGCATTTAATGAAATAGGCGCAATTATATGAAAATCTATGTCTTAATAAAAATCTCTATATACAAAGTATCTTTATAAAATGACAAATAACAATGTGAAATATAATAAATAAAAAATAAATATATGAAATTGAAATAATGCAGAATATTTGAGTATCAATGACTGAGTAAACTTGCGCGCGCGAGTTCAAGGTCGATTTTCCTTCCTACGACAATCCCGTTAACCTTTCGATGGCCTTTATACCGCTCTGTGGCGAGAAAATTAATCGGAATAATTAATCGAAGGATGAAGGTAAGCATCAGCGCGCGACACGCGTCGCGACTTTCACCGAAGTTATTGTGTATGGCTGATTCATTCGGCACCATTTCTTACGACTGAAAGAACTCACTTCGGCGCGAGGAACAGATTTAATCCCGTTTTATTTCGCCTCGTGAAATAAAAAAAATATATTATAATATATATATTATAATATAATATATATTAGAGATGCCGTGAGAGTTGATTATATTAATCAGAATTGCGCTTTCTCGCCACAGGCGATTGGCCGACTCAAATGTCAGCGGCGAGTTATGGGAGCGATTATATTTATCCCGCAATTGTTCCACCGTTCCATTCTGCAGCATCATTTCTGGATAATAGAAGAGGGCGGGCATCTTATCCGCGAAATGATTATTTGCAAAGCCAGCCACGAGACGGAAATATGACGTTGCGTCGGGCAACAAAGCAACATTACGCCATTTCGTGTTCTCCACTCGCATAAGATTTCTTCTGATAAAGCAAGTTTAAGTGCAAGTTCGAACAATAATAATGTACGCGTTTGTGAAGCTCAAAAATGCGCACGTTTGAAATATTTGCAGGCTTCAAGATTTATCATGAATTATCTGCCCCATTCCGTTAGAATGTCTGAAGATCCGAAGAAACTGGAAATTATCTCGTAAGTAACGCGCAACGCTTGCCGTTACTCATACATTTTCGCTGCGTTAAACAATCATGCATTCCTCCGCACACAATTCATAACATCTCGCGTTCTCCACTCTCGCGTCGATTCCTCGCCTCGAGCCGCGACATTTTCGCACGAGGGCTCGGATTCCTAATTAATAACACGACGGAATAATGAAGAAAGCATGGAGAAGTACAAAGGGAAAGTGCGCCACATATTCGAGTCTCACCTTCGAGTCCCACGAGCTCTTCCGCTTGTGTTCCATCGCGACGGTCATTTCTTTTTCTGTCTGCGATCGCGCTCCCGCGCTTTGTCAGCGCTTTTCCAAAACTTGGTCGGCTCGAGGAGTCACGGGGATCATCGCGGATTTCTTTTCCTCGAGCGTGTGCGTATCGATGATAATGACCACGCGAAGACGATCAATTGCTTGTTTCCGTTTCTTTAAGAACCGCAACCCTGGATATCGGCAAGTTGCATTTCCCGCACGCCTCCTGCTTTCCGCTTCGAATATTAGCGTCCCGTGCGCTGTAAAGAAGAAATACTTAAAGAGACTCGTGCAATTATTCTCTAGGAAGTGTCGGGGTTTATGGATAAATTTTTTTTTAAATAAATGCATGTCGAGATTGCCACATTGTATTGTGACGGGAGCATGTAAATAACACGATCGGTCGTTTACCGTTTTGAAATTTCCGCTTGGTGTAGAGTTCCGTTCCTTGGCAAGTCTATATTTTCTTTGCAAGTCTATTTATCGTTTTATTACTATCGTTTTATTACTTTTTTGAAACTGATGTTTATTAAAAACTGTAATAAAATTTAATAATAGTTTTAAAGTTTTATGGAAAAATGTAGGAACAGACTTTATTAATTAAGAATTAGAAGTTAATATGTGAAGAATATTAATTTCGTTAACATAACTTGAAACAGAATGCTTTTGAAACAAAATTTTTCTTCATTTCGTTGATAATGCTATTGAAACAAATTGTTTCTATATAAATAATATTTCTATTAAATAATATTTTTAAATGCTGTAAGGAAAACATTAACCAATTCAAGTTTTTCGCAAATAAGACGAATGACATAAATGTAAAATTCTGAGAATTGCACATAAAGTGATCATTATATTTATAATTTTTAAACACATTCACTTTCTTATTATAAAATAGAAGAAGGAATAAGCAATATAACGGATTTCTAATTTTTAAAACGTATTAGAAGTTTAAAATGAAAATTCGTGACTTAATATATGATTTAAATCAGCGATGCACAATCTTTTTTAAGGATCATTTTGAATAAATAAAACCTTTTGGGTCACAAAATTGTTTATTTCGTTAGTCTGAAATAGAAAATATGATTTTATATTTTCGACTATAAGTCAGCGAGCCGCAGATTGCGCATCACTGGTTTAAATAATCGCAACAATCAAATAATTAATAAGAAAAGGAATTACGCAAGTCACATATGAGAAGATTAATATACCTTCATGTATAAAACATCCCTATTAGAACTAGCTAATAATATGTGTTTGTAACGATTTAGATCTTAACGGCTTAGAGATCTAATATATACTAGATTTATCTTATATTTATCTATAAATGATGTTGAGAGAAATATGAATTTTTTAATCTTATTGTATCTGTTCTTACTAACATTAGTCTCAGTTTTAATAATCTTTTCATAACTAAAGGAACGCCTTTACACGTAATTCACATATATATCATGCTTAAATCAAACATCGAACATATCAAACAAGCAATTTTACAGCTTTTCATATGAATATATCAACAACCGGTTCGTATCGTGTGAACTCGTATATACTCTAACAAATGCATTTGAAACTGACCGTATCACACATACGGTACTTTCCATTTAATGACACAAATCGACACAAATGTCATTCTATCTTTCTTAGTATTAAATAAGTAACAAAGAACGACACGTATGTCGATTTGTGTCACTAAATGGAAAGCACCATAGTATACGTTCAAAAAATACAATAAATCGGGTTTGTTTTGTCCCAATTATGCCGTACCTAAATTATGTCGAACGTGCAGATAAAATTCCGTTTCCAATTGACAGCGTCACGTTTCTCACAAGAAAAAGAAAAGGATTCCGTCGAAATCACCTCACTGAAAATCCGGAGACCACCTTCGAACGCGCGTGTCAGAGAAAAGAAAAACAAACGCTCGGCAGCTGCGGCGAAAACGCACTCGAGGAAAGGAGGCGACTGAGCGACCGCGCGGCGAACAAGACGTTCGCCACTTCGGTCAGGCGAACACTTCGATCGTCGACAGGCAGACAATTTCTCCAAGCCGGCTCGGCCACGATCCAGGGGATTGTCCTGGACGAGGCGAGAGGACTGCCAGGAGAACGGTGGCCTGTCCGCCTGCCTGCCTTCTCGCTTCTCGTGGATGCACTTTCACGTCATTACCGGTTCTCCACGGGGCACCCGTGCGCACGAAGACAGTTATAGATTGGTCCCGAGCAAGGACGTCTCTCCCTCGTCTTTTCTCGATCCTCTCTGTCCCTTCCTGTTTTCCTATTTTGCACCCCCAGCAAACGAAAATGAATTGAAAATTTTAATCCATTTCAATTCATTTGAACAAAATATGGATAGAAAAAATAGCATTTACATCATTTCAATCCTATGTCATAGATTAAAATGAATTGTATGACCCGACTAACTTTTTTTTGAATTTAAAAAGTAGAAACCATTTTGTTTTAATCTCGCGTGATAGATTAAAATGAATTAATGGTCTGCATATTTTTTTTAATTGAAAAGAATAAAAATCGCTTTATTTTTATCCCTTCATGTGGATTAAAAGGGATTTAAAAAAATTCGGAATTTTAATTGGATAGAAATGGATTCAAAATATCAGAATATCTAGATTTGAAATATCTGGATTTGACACGGGCAAAACGAATCTATTTCTGTCCATTTCAATCCATTTTCGTTTACTGGACCTTCCTTTAACTTCCAATTTTGCGACGGATTTTGCATTTTTTAAAATTTTTCTCTTCTTACGTTTGCGTCCTTTTATTTTGGTCGCCTTTGATTTTTCCTCTCTCTTTCGCGCCTATTTACAACTCTAATTATGTCTTTTAATCTTTAAGTGATCTTTGAACTCTCGTCATTTATTTTTTATTTATATTAAGATCTGTTGTATCTTTTGTGCTATTTTTCTTTTTCTAACCGTGGCTCATTCATTTTTCCCACTATCTTTTGCGTGACTTTGCACTCCGCTGCTAATTATGCTGTGGATATTACAAGCGACAATACACACTGTTCGATGTGTCGGAAGCGCGTAACGGCAAATCTCGTGCAGGTGCCTGAGACATTTAAAAGAGACAACTACGCGCGGTGTCGTAAGTAAAATGAACTTTTTGATCAGACGTGGAGTTTACGGTAATTTACTCCCACGGTATCTCAAGCTACAAGCACGACGTGGAATTGTTCTGGCGTGGATGCACTTTCACGTCATTATCGTCGGTGGCCCAGTCGGCATGTGCAGATACGAGTATTTAAGCAAGATACCGTTTCAGATCTCCTAATGAAATTACAAACGAAATTATTGTTTCTTCAACATTATCGCGTGTATAAGAAATGYCTCATTGCCGAGTTGTATTTCTTCTTGCTTTCTGAATATTGAATATTCTCATAAATCGTTTATTTTTTGCACAGCGTATAAAATCAATTTATTAATTACAAACACAATAAGAAAGAACACTACTATTTTCGATAAAAAGATCGACAAGAAGATTTACGCATTTTGCGACCTATTTCAATATGAAAAATAACTTGAAAACACTTGCTCTGCTTGGAAAGGAAACTAGTCAAGTTGAACGGAAAGATATTTTTTGATACATATATACGAACTGACACATATGTACGAACAAAAATACTTATTAGTGCAAGTTATTTTATTTCAAGGGTGACGAAACAGGTTTTGGAATCAGTGCGAAATTAATATGCATGTTTTCTATCATAGATTTCACATCGATGAAGTATTAAAGGTGTAACAAAGAGAAATCAGATATTTTTTCACTTTCTCTCTTGAAAAATCAATTGTCATTACATATTATTCGATAATATCAATAGATTATTATGAAATAGGCAACTAATAATAAAAGCTTAGTATGATATCTGTCTCAAAATTTAGGAGAGAATATTGTTTATAATTTTATGCGCGAATATGAAACATTTGAAGAACATACATAAACAAACGAATACATTGAAATACATGGCACAGAAATAATAAAATCAATGTAAATTATAGATAGGGATATGAAATTTGATCTGATTATTAGTTTCTTAAATATAAGTATTAGAATCACTTACGTAAATAACATAATATATTTATGTATATGACTTATTACGTGTAATATTTGCAGCACCGAACATTTTAAGTGCTTCTATTACCTAGTTTATTTAGTTCTATTAAATTATCTTAATTTCTTGGCAATGCATTTAAAGAATATGTATTAAACTGGTACAATACGCATCAAGATTAATTAAATATACATTTACACGTTTACACGCATCGTCAAATTTAAGATAATTTAAAAGTATAATACAGAAAATTACTAGTTAATACACGTTAATATCAAGTGCTTGATGTAAACTAAGAGCAATCGATTCAATTTCACATTCAGACATATTTACCGATTGCTCTAACTCTATTATAAAAGTAATCCGCACATCCCTAATGAAATACAAATATAGAAGTGCACACGCACGCGCGCGCGCGCGCGCGCGCGCGCACACACACACACACACACACACACACACACACACACACACACACTCGCGAATAGAAATCATGATAAACCTTACTTAGATAGGAATTCAACCGTAAAGATTACACTTTACCGTTATAAAACTTTATTTAAATAATAAATTTATGAATTTATTTAAATAATATAAATTTAGTTTATAACACTCAAAAAATGTATAAATAATAAATGATTCTCACCAAATTGATATCGAATGGCATCGATGCACGGGGCAACAATTTTTTCACAAGTTTTTTGTGCACAGTAATTTTTATTGTATCTTAATGTGCTACATTAGTACAATTACCACTATTACATTCTAACTGCAATTAATTGTGCAAATAATAATGATATATTAATCAATTATATATAATTAGTAAGGGAAAGTCGCTAATACTGATAAAAGTCTCCTAAAGCGACACGACTTTATTTATATTCGAAATTAAACATTGCACTTTATTAATACTAATGAAAAAATAATCTGTTTAGATTAAAGAAATAAAAATCTATAATTCATATTAAAATAGATTAAAAAATAATAATCTAATACCTATTTTTTATATATTATCTCATTACATGTTTGTATCTTACGGAACAGTATAAGTATGCGTATAAATTAACAAAAAAGATTTTACATCGAAATGAAAGAATTCTAAAAATCTTCATTTACATTAAACTTAGTAGATATTTTATACAAATGATTCTTCTGTAAAAGAAAAAGAATGGAATATGTGGCATTATTGCCTACTATGTCAGTTTATTTTGGTTTGGTCGGTCAGTTTGGAGTTCATTTCATCAAACTCTCATTTTTGCTTATCTTACGAAAAAATTAATTATTGTAAAATTTGAAACAATATTATAAAAAACTGCTATATCATCTGATAAAGAATACTTTCTAGTTTGTATTTATGTTTCTAAAGTTTTATTTTTAGCTTTTATTTAAGAAATATGAATAAAAAAAATGATATGATGGTATTGGCGATCTTCTCCTAATATATTAAATTCCACAGTTGTAATTTATTACTAATTATAAAATTAGTATTTCTAATTGTTTAATCAATAATATAGAATATACAAATCAATTGCAGTCATAGAATCCAAAAATATTTCGAAAGTAAAAAGCATTCGTCACAAAACTGACAATTCGCGTTATCCGCAGTTATGAATATTTTTGTCGCGCATTGAAGTATCAAAGATTTTAAGCTGGCCCTACCGCTTTTAAGTCACGAAAATATTCTGAGACGGCAAAGAATGTGGAAGGACGAGTTGAAAGCGGTTAAAAGAATATAAAAGACATCACGATAACAGACTTACCTATATACGAGACAGAGACTTAATTCCCAAATCCAGTAGAACTTCGCACACCAATCGCAGTTTTTTTTATTTTTCAGAAGAAATCAAAAGATTTTTTTTACAAAATTCGGTCACTCTGTCCGAAGAAATTCACATCAATTTCTTCATCACGCAAAACGCTGCCTTCGCTCGGACGATAGGACGATAGGACTACCCTCGACCGACAGCTGCCCGGAAGTGGCCGCTTCGACGAGCAGACTGATTCTTAACGCGCCTTCCGTACTCGAAGAAATACAACTCTTCGAGGGCCTTTCCTCTTGTCGCGTTAAGAAACAACCGTTAACGCGGGATACACGAGTCTTCGAAGCGATTGTAGTGTATAATGCCGTGCGAGAGTCGACCAGCGATTGATGACCCGATGGTGCCGTACGTGGCATCCTTCTCCAACCAGAAGCGAAGAGAAGAAAACGAAGACGGTCTCGCGACAAATTGTGCGTGTCGACGTCGTGTAACGTCTTACCTCGGGACACAGCGAGCGTTCTCGCTCGAGCCTGCAAGTGAAAGTATCGTTGAAATTATTTTCCTATAGTATATTAATATCAAAGTAGACGATCCTTACTATCCACATGGCCGATCACCGTCGCTTGAGTGTCCCGTCTCATTTGCGAAACATTCATGTTTCGATTTATAAATTATTTCGATATTCCTTTGAAGTAGATTACTTTTGTCTAAAAGTAAATTTCTTTTAAAACGTTAAAATCTGTAAGAAACTTTGTTACACAAAGTTATGTAATTATTACTTAAATTGGATCCATTAAAAACACGATTGTAATTTCTAAAATTGTCATGCATTTTAGATGATTGTACAATAAAAAAAAAAAATCACTTCTATCTAAAAGTAAAAGATCGTAATCATATATCTTCATTGTTGATTTAATTGGCGCAATTTGTGGTACCTATTATAAAAATAGAAACAAAGAAACATTGGTCGCTTAATTGTTCAGTTTATTTGTATAGACAATTAAACGATACATATACATGTGTGTACGAATTACATGTGTCTTCCTTAATTCTAATACATCGATATAATGTTTATATGCTCGGGTGAATGATCATATTAGGCGATTACATACAGACGATACATTTTCTTGGATCGATATGGATTAGCGAATGTCTCACTTTTCGACTGACGAAACGAACATGGACTATAGGAAGATGTCAACTATAGCGCGACTAACCGATTTTTTATATTCGAAGGCGACTTCTCGCGGACCGAAAGACGCGATAGTTACCAATCGGTATTATTTCATGTCAAACATGAGTCCTGTAAATGCAGCAAAACTCTCGATATTTCCCGAGCGTCATTTAATTAATTATCAAGATACGTTCATATATCTTAAAGTACACTATTCGAATACAGTCGAACATCTCGAATCATAAATCGAGATACCAGCACTGTGCGATCACTTGGCACATCATCCACCAACAATCGACGCTCGGCTTGAACGCCGACCACAAGTCGGCATGAAAAAAAAAATAAAAAATGATTAAAAAAGTAAGAAAGGGAAGGAGAGAGGAAAAGAGAGGATGGAAGAGGAAGAGGGATAGCAGGGACATTTTCATTGTACGCATGTGTCATTAAAATAAAAATGAGAACTACCAGGAAAGATCGGGACAATTGGTTTTGACTCTTGACGAGTCTAGAATGCGAACATTGAACTGTAGCGCTCGGATAATTGAGACTCTACTATGAAAGTTCGCTTAGTACTTTAATTAAAATAATGCTCCTGCTTTTGAGCTCCCTTGCTGTTTTGTGAGATCGATAATGGCACGGAATCAGAGATCAGTATCGTACCAGGCCGCGACCTGATTGTTATCTTGCGGCGGTGCAGGAAGCTCTTCCAAGTGATCGAAACTCAAGTCACCATCGTGCGCCACATCCATAGTGTCCATTGCGCCATACGTTGATCCACCACCTATCTCTAAACCCTGCATCGAGTCTACTGGTATCTGGTCATAACCTGTTGGAAAAATATCATTTTCTACAAAAAATCCATTACTCTTTGTCCGGTAATTACATAAAAATTACACACTGCACGTGAAGTGCAAAAACTTCATTGACCAATGAAGCATAATTTGCAAAGTTTAACAGTCTTTTAGTTTTAAGATATAGAGTTTGCTATATATACATATGTTCAAAGTGACTATTTTTTGATAACTACCACTCAATTTATATGATTACTTCATAATTACAATGCTAACATATCTATTTTTTTAATGATTACTGTATTTACTTATTAATTAATTTTTGATACGTTTTTCATTAGAAATCTTTGTCAAGTTGCACGATAAAAATTATTTAATAAAGAAGCTACTTTTTAATAGTACTAAATAATCACAGACAGATATGTAGAAAACAAATATGTACAAATTAAAAAAGAACTTGAATTTTTTTATTTCAAATACTATGGATGAAATAAGCGATACAATAGTCGCGTAATGTTGAAGCTTAATATGCCACATGCCACCGTGCGATAAGACAAACAGAAAAGTGTTAATATCACTAAAATTTTCAAATTATTTTCAAGAATATTTATAATACTTCCTTTTGGAGAATAAACTTCTAAGAGCTTTTTTATTTAATTACTTACAAACATTATCCTCCTGACTCCTTCATTATAAAGCACATATTACAGTGAAAATAAATAATGAAAATATTTGTATACGAAACAACATAAGCATGCATAGGTGAAATAGTTTCAAAATTAGTGTTTTACATATTAAGTGATGCATTCATAATTATAAATGATGTGAGATAATTGTAAAAATTAAGTAATATTTAAGAAATTAAATATAATTTATAATTGTTAACGTATTTTTGAAATATGTTTATATAATTAAGATATTTTCGTTATCGAGCCACTTAAAAAATCGATACGGGTATATAATTAACAAAAAAAATTTACAAAAATGTATGTGTGTGTGTAAAAAGAAGAATATTAAGTATTACTGCGTGTTTTTTTCAGTTTTAACAAAAACGATTTGCGAATATATCATTACATGAGTTTTCATATTTACTGTTGTGAAAATAAAGTTATCAGATTCTTTTATTACATTTAATAGAAATAAACGTGCTTGATAAAGTTTCTACATATAATATTAAACATGCAGTTAAAACTAACAATTAGACGTCAAACAGTCAGATAACGAAAACCAGAAAACATGAAGACCAAATGTCACCTATGTTACTGCAAGAAACTGTTGATAGCCTGTATTTTAATTTAAGTCCATGGGTTAAGCTGCTGTTAAAATAACATACGATTAAATGCATTATTTCATATTAGAAGTGATGTCGAAGAGAGTGATAAATTAAATTTCTTTGTATTTACAATGCAAGACAGAACTGGTTCGTGGTTGCACTATCGCGTATACAATCATCCCGACATAGTTATTGTACAATTTGTCATGACGATTATATACAAAAACACATTTTATACAGAATAAGATTCATTTTCTATGACCATTTATAGCTCCGTTTCCCTCGATCGGGTAACAAGTCGATTGTTCAGAAGCAGCATTCGATGAATAAAATGACTAACATATAAATTACCTTGCGGTTGATAACCCCGACCGCCATGGCTGCTGTGTACGCTAGGAGGTCCTTGGCCATACATACCATCATAGCCTTGCTCAGGGCCAAGCATGTCCTGAAGATTAGGTAGCTGAGGTCAACACAAAGCATATCTTCTAAGGAAGGGCGTATCATGGCATCTCGAAATACGGCAAGATTCGCGCTAAGTTTTGTATGATAATAAAAATGGCCAACGGGGGGGTTGCACGAATAATAACATGTAATAATAAAATAAAATAATAAAAATAAAAAGACAATTTTTGAAATAAACGTCTGCAGAAGGAATAAAACGCATTCCCATGCATATTTGTAATCTTGCAAACTATCAATTATACTAATATTATATCTGCCTCTCGCGATCCATTAAATACGACTGTATAGTCTTTAATCTCTCATGTTTGAACAAATATTGATACAAAGATGTGGAAATATAATAGAATCTCGGGCATAATAAATTGTATGTTATGAAGCTTAAGCATGTAAAACTAAAAATTTAGTTTACATCATAAATATATATTAAAGTGCATTTTTTGCGTGAGAAAAGCAAACATTTCAAAACTGCTCGCTTATAACTTGTTAAGCAATGTAAAATTGTATGAAATTAGTTTTCACATTATGTATTCGCCATCTCCGCAAATATAACGATAAAAGTCTAAAGCGTAAAAACTGATGGAATAAAAACTAAACACTATAGGACGCAAATGAGTACTGCAGATGACTTAGTGCAAATTGAAATAACGGATAAATAATGTTGTACATGGCTTGTAAACAGCTGTATTTGGAATTAATTTTACACGAGAAAAACCTTGTAATCTATAAATACCTGTTTCTTTTTAATTAGAAAGAGAGGGAGTGTCTGTATAACCAAATAAGAGCTATTATCATAACGTGGCATAATTTACCGAACACAATGTAACCACCTAGAAGTGTTTAACATACTTCTATACTACAATATATTTCCACTTGTGTTACATTACAAACCTGACTCCTGGCAAGTACTTGGAAAAAGTCAATTATAAAAAGACAAAGGCTAGTACATAAAACACTAAAACTTGCTATGTTACATAGTGTTTGCAAGTAAATCTATTTCGCCACGGCACGAGAAAATGACGTGCACTATTATGTCCGTTCTTTATAATACCTGAAGATCGGGGGCCATGCTGAAGTCGGCATTGTTCCACAGGTTTGTGTCTTCGCGGAATAAGGAATTCGTCAGCTCCATGGAAAGTCGTTTTTTGTACTCTTGGGGCTTATCCTCGCTCATGCGGAAAAGCACTGCCGCTGCGTACGTGGCAACACCCTCATTCCTGGAGTGTAGCAATTCTGTCAGTGGGGCGGTAGCACCTTCCTGTTCTATTATTTCGGCGCCTTCTTTGTCAGCTGCCAGTTCACAAAGTACACCAGCTGCCACACGTTGAATATTTTCAATTTCATTAAATAGTAGCTGCAAGTGAAAAATAGAACCATGTTATTAAACATCAAATAAAAATATTGCTATTAAATACAAAAAAATAAGCTTAATAAATGCAGGATAATTTGTATTAGATTATAATTTTAAGATACAATTTAGAGAAATTCAGAGAAAACATCATGAGCATTTTTGTAAAAAGAATAATACGTACTTGGACAAAAATCGGAATCACGTTCTGCGATCGAATTATTGCCCTATTATGGGATTCTCTTGCGAGAATATGAAGAGCACCTACTGAACCTTCCACTATTTCTTCCATACGTACTCCATCCGCATATGCACCCGATGTCTGTTGACTTCCAGTACTAGCAACAGATGATCGTTGCTGCAAATAAAAAATAATATCGTCTTATGCAAAAATTATATTATCATGTGCAAAAATTATAACAATATCAAACATATTTTTTTATGTTGATTCTTTGTTTATCACACATCAGATAGTATAAATAACAATGGCTAATCATTTTCTCAGCAGAGAATTTTACAATTAAACTATTATTGTTATTATCACTATTATTATTGAAATATTAATTATTGTATAATATATACAATTTTATTTTCTATGATGACTCACTCGTTGAGTGTCCTGGAATGCACGCATCAAGAGTCTAACAAGATGATGTATTGCACCGTGATCGCGTAACGGGATGTGATTAGAAGGACAAAGAGCCAAGTTGCGGATTAACCCGATAACTGCCTTTACCAATGGCCAGCGCGACGGCGGGTGAAGTAATTTGACTATAACTTGGATACCATAATTTAACCGAACGGAATTTTGCGCCATTTCCGCTTCACCGTGACGCGAGGTCAAGTGACGTAAGGCGCATACTGCCGGTTCGGTTATTTCCTCCCGATCACCGGCATTGATAATTGTACGAACCAGAGCATCGACACCGCCAAAGTTACACACTGCAACCTGAACAAGATTTAAATAAATTAAACCCTAAGCCAAATTTCACGCAAGATCATAGCAAAGAAATGCTTTTATTTGGACGTACTTTATTGCGCTGATTATTACAGGTTAAATTTGATAAGATACCAGCGGCGCACGTGACCACATTTACATCTGCTGATCCGAGCACGAGTACTAGACTCTGTAGCAAATTATCGAGTCCGTCAACTTTTGTGCCAGCGTCTGACAGATTACGCAAGGTCCATAAACAATTCTGCACTAATCTTTGACTCGGATTTGCAAGATGCATAGCGAGTGCTTGCATGCCACCAGCTTCCACAATCGCGGGTTTATTACTAGGGCAAACAGACAATACTGCAAACATAATAGATCATCAATAAGCACGAAATTTTATTATGATTCTACAAGATGATATATAAATTAAAAATACACACGAATTACCTTTTAATACTCTTGAAGTAGTCCACAACAGTTTCTCATATTCATAAGAACGCATGATGCGTACGAGTTCTATTGGGCCTTGCGAAGCAAGAATAATTAGCTTGCTTTCCTGATTTCCGTATGCCAGAATCTGTAGGCAATCGGTAACAATGGCTAGAAATTTGACGTTGTTTCGTTGAAGCAGAGCAACCATTTTTTGCAAACCACCGGCAAGACGTACAGCCATCTTAGAACCGTCTTGGTGAAGCAATAAATTGTGCAACGTTGTTATTGCGTAAAAAAGAACGGATTCTACTGGGGAACTCAGTAGTTTTACAAGCGCAGGGATGCCGCCACTCTTGAAAATAGCTAGCAAGCCTTGTCGATGATGCGATAAATTATGCAAGGTGCCGACTGCGGCCTTCGTTGATTCTAAATCATCGCTGTTAGAGATAGCGCGCACTAAGGCGGCTACCATTTGCGAACTGTTCATGATGGCATGACGAGAGGCTTCTTTCTTAGACAGTTGGTGCACCATCATAGCTGCCTGAGAAACAACCACTTGATCTTCGTCATTTAACAGCTTGATTAATTCTGGAATAGCACGTGTAGCAAGATCAGCATCGTCCTGATAATTGATCAAATTGACAACAGCATGTTTTAGCATTTGGCTCGGCTCGGCCAATCTCTGTACAGCGGTGGGCTGTGCGGGATCAAATTGTGTCGAAGGTATTTCTACACCTTCCTCCAGCGTTTCAGGAAACATAGCAGCGCGCACACGTTGCGATCGAGTGTGACTCAGTTGCTGATTCATCTCTGAAAGTTGTCATACCATTTCCTATCGTAACATAATATCTAACTTTGCAACGATAATGTCGGATTTACAAAGGTGATAGTCTCACCATCAACTTGATCTTGTGTGAAACCCTGTGCAAATCCTTGATCCAGATCGAACATTAGTTGATCTCCTTCCATCTCTTCATCCTCCTTGCCGGACAAAGATGGTGCCTGAGTGACAGCGCCAGAATGGATACCTGAGTCATTCATGTAGGAGTTCTGCTGCCACATTAGTGTCTGTTCCTTGGCAGAGCCCATGGGCAAGTCGCCCGGGCCCTGGTAATTTCCTTGGGACACTGCAATCCAAACAAATGTAAGTTCCAGGCACGTCCATATCAAATACTAAAAACTATATTGCATGACTTACTCGGTCTAGATTGATTCGTCGACATTGGATAACTCATGATTCCGGCAAGAATTTATCTCCGCACCTGAAATAAACAAAAGCAGGATTCCGTTAGCATCTAGATACTCCGTTCCGCGGTTTTCGTGTAGTCCTTCGACACGTGGTCTCAACGTCTGCTTGCTATTCCAGTTATGCAAAAAGAAAGTAACATCGACAACGTCAAAAAAGCCAAACGCGAAACGACATTCTCATCGTTCAGTGCGAGACCGAGTACTCGGTTTACCGGCTCGGTAAGAGGCAACCGCATTCGTTCCAGAATCTCTCCGAATGCTATGCGAAAAATGTTAAGGAGGAAGAGGAATCCTCTCGTCGAGAATACAATATAAAAGCAGTTTTTAAGAACTTTTTAAAGTGAGTTTTTAGAATGCGATAGAGGATACAAGTTTAATATATGTTTTCATTTATATTTTGAACTATAAAAAATTGTTTTTTAATAACACACATATACATATACACAAATAAATATTTATTTTTCTAGGAATTTTTTTCTCCTAGTTTTTTAAATTTATTACCAATAACTCGCAAACACATTAAAATATCGAAATGAATCAAAGCTCATTTTGTTCCTAAAAAATTGCTGCATCTGCTAAACAACAATTTAAGAAATTCTTTTAACACAATAATTTTTATATAAAAAAATATGAAAAATCTGCCAACCCATTTTTTCAATGTTAAAAGAATATTACAAAGATTGTTTTGTTATATTATACTATTGATTAGGTAGATGCATTGAATCATGTACAAAACAGATATTTAAAATATTTTTTAAATTATTTGGTTCATCGCTGCAGCGACAATAATTTTAAAAGAGAAGTTTAAAGACGCTACAAAAGAAATATGTATATATGTTAACACAATTCTTTTGTAGTTCAAAATATAAATAAAAATATGTATTAAACTTGAATTTTCTGTCGCATTTTGTCCAATCTTTAAAAAATTTTTAGAAACTTTATATTATGTCAATCAATGAGAAGATCATAAGAAACTTTAAAAATGAAAGAAATCGGTCTGAGCATTCACATTGGAAGTAGAAAAGCAAAATTGCTGCTTTCCAATTTTCTACCGTTTCGTGGATTCACCTAGTACTTTGCGTTCAGCGCGAAAAGTAACTCAGGGAGTGTTCGGTGATTTAGAAAAGAAGTAGAAATCTGTAAAGCAGAAAAACATAATATATTAGGCCTGTTCTTTTTGGCTGAAACTTCTCGCGTAGTTCACCTTTCTTCTTTTCTCTCCACGTTGGAAAAAAAAAGATGAACAATGTGAGAAGCTCAGCTAAAAGAGAACAGGCCTATTGGCAGCTACCGACGCAACTTCCGACCGGCTCTGACAAATTCCGCTTTTTCGCTCCTAACGTGAATTCGCCCTGAACCGACATACCGCTCGTTAAAACGTCCACTTGCGCGACACTACAACGGTACGGCGGGTCAGTGCATCCCGCTGCGACGGGGAAAGATGCTTCCGCACGGAATGTGGGCGCGATCGAAGGGTCCCCCCCTTCTCCCAACTCCTCTTTCTGTTCTCCCCCTACTCTCTGCCTCGCTCTCGCTCGTCGCACAGCTTCACAGGCTCGTGGGTGTTCGCGCGGCCGGCCGCGATCGAATATGCGTCGTGCCGTTGCACCCGTCGGGTGTAGCCGCGAGATGCGGGGAGCCACGGCGGAGTCGCCCTGCGAAATCCAGGGTGGGACGGAGGCGCGCTGGCCGCGTGACATAACGAGAGAACTCCAGGAATGCGATGTGTCACCAATCTCTGACAATCGGCGAGGCCGCGTGGGAGAGGGGGAAAGACAAGAGCGCGAGGGTGGCGAAGGGAAAGGCAATTGGCGTGCGTGCGTGCGTGCGTGTGTGTGTACGTACGCGGCGTTGTCAGGCGAAAAAAAGAGCGAGAGAAGACGGTGGGTAAGAATCACCGCGACGACGAACGTCGAGATGAAAGGTTCTGTCAACGATGAAATGAATTCACATTTGCGGAGTATCGGACACCGACGCGCATGTTCGTGTCCGGCGATCGACTCGGGACACTCAGCTCGAGCGGAAGATTCCCTTTGACGCGCTCTCGACGACGTTGAAACGGGAGACGTTCGAGATTTGCGGATCAAAGCAGCGGAAGGCTTCTCGCGATCTTTCGCTCGACGCGGGTAGCTCTCCGAGTGTCACGAGTTAGGAAAGCTTCTCGCTACTTGGCGAGTCGTGAAATCGTGGAACGCCCTGTACGCGGAGGAACGCGCGGCGGAGCGTCCGGCCGGAAGTCCGGCACTCGAAGCGAATCGTGACACTACGGCGGGCACTTTGACACACCCAGTGTAAACACACTCGCGACACACGGCGACGCTTCCCTCCTCCAGGAGCGGGATCTCGGTCGCAATGGCGCACCGCGGGCCGAACACTTACCGTGCTACGTGAGCGACTATCCGCGTCCCCGATTATCCGCGAATCCCGTTCAGCGCGCGACGTCCGATCCCGGACGGCCCGCAATTCTCGCGACTGGCGAGCGGCAGCCTCCTCCTCGTCGTCGTCGTTATCGTTGTTCGACACCACGTTCGCGCACTGTCGTTTCACCACGAGCCGACCTGACACTCCTCACGAAGCCTCAACGATTTCACTATCCAAAGATGGCGGAAAGCGACGCGCATCGGATAACACGAACGCCACCTGCCGCCTGCGCTGATCCTGAATTGTTGCAGGGCGATAGGAGTGGATAGAACGAATGAAGCGAGAGATGGATTTCTCTCTCTCTTTCCTTTTCTCTCTCTCTCTCCTTTTCTCTTTTCCTTTCATCTTGACCAGCTGGGGCATCGAACCGTCATCTCTTTGTAGCGTTTCGCTTCGGTTTAGTGCGGAGCAAAGACAGTGTCGTTCTCGGAAAGAGTTATAATGATTTCTGACGAGAAACGTTTGGCCGGAAAAACGTTCGAGAGAAATTCGTTTTACAAATTTCAGTTTCAAATACAAGAAATTCAACTGAATGTAGAGAAAGAAATTTTAAAGATTAAATTATTCCATTTAATTCTAAAAAAATGTTCTAAATAAAATAATTTTTTCAGAATAAAATGTTCCATTTAATTCTGAAAAAACTTATATAATTATAATTAATTTAATATAAAAATGTAATTAAATATAAAAAATGTATAAAAATTTATTTAATTTAAACTATTGGATAAATGACAATTCTGAAACAAATAATAAAACAGAAAAGTTTTTCTTTTTTATACATTGAAAACCATATATATTTTTTATCATTCTGGAGAAATGGAATTAATAAAATGTGAATTATTACATATATATATATATATACACGTATTTGAATTATTTTTACTGATGTCAATAACTCAATATTTGTTAGAAATACAAATTTTAAGTATACTAAAACATATATGTCTCACGTGAAAAGGTAAATATGTGCGGCCTACTGACGCGCCTGAAGCTCGCAACTCGATAAGCAGCGATGTATCGGCTGAAAATGACATCAGGTGCAAAAACGTGACCGATGAAATATAAGAAGAGAAAAAGACACGAGGAATCTCATAAAAATTTCAAAAAAACATCTTTGCATGAAATATTTATTATTGTTATTATTAAATGTTATCTATTAATTGGTTCAGGATAAATCTTAGATGCAATAACATTTACAAACTTAAAACTTAGCAATAAATGAAGAAAATATTGAAATAATAAAGCAAATAATAAAACATACACATAACAGTTTTTTATAACAGTTTTTACAATTTAATACAGAACAAATTATAAAAATATAGCGAAAAATAGGGTACTTTTCAACACTATATAAAACTATATCAAATTTTTACTTAAAAAATAGACAAATAGCGTTTTTTATTAAAAAAATATTTTTAGTTAAAACAAAAAATTATAACAAAAAATACTGAATTAATTAATAATAACGGCGTCCTAATAATTATTATAATCTATGCAATGTGTGCATGGTAACAAAGATTTTCAATAAATAAATTATTTGAAAACAGACATGTTGTTTTTTAATTTACACTTTTAATTTACTCATTTTCATTTCATAAAGGGAATTTAAAAAATTTTTATTTATCGCAAAATTAGACATATCTAAACATGGGAATTTAATATTTTTGAAAAATTTTGTTTTTTTATTATAACTTAAAAAAAACTAAAAGTAGAAAAAATCTCCATAAATTATGAAGAATACTAAAAATTTTATTAAAAAATTTTAAATTATTTGGATAAATTATGTTTGCGTTATCGTAGTCATCGTTTTCAAAAATGATGTTTTAGACTACGGTCCAGTTGCTGCTTCCGAATGCTTCCAATATTTTCGCTTCTAACGCTACTAATGAACGGTTCACTAGCGCTACCGACGCATCCAATGCTATGCAAGTGGACCGCTTTGAAGTGTTTGTCTGTACTTGTTGATGAAATTGACGATGACTGATTACTGGCTAATTACTGTTTTGTGATCATTTAAAAGTTTTGTTGCAAATAGCATATCTGTTTGAAAAAAATATGACATAATAGATATATTCCTATTTTACAGTTTACAAAACAATAAATAATATTAAAATATATTACTCTTACTACCTTTACATCTTCTTCGGAAACATCAATTGTATATATATATATATATATATATATATATATATATATATATATATATATATATCCTGTATTACCATGAACTTAATTTTTGGCATCTTTACTCAGAGACAGATCAAAATTGCGTAGGGAAAGAATTTGTTGTGTCCTGCAGAAATAAACGTAACCTCAACAACATGTTATTTCCCATGCGCTTTTCACTATTCATATTTACAAAAAAATGCTTCAGTCGTACTACCTCTCCGGCTGTAGCATTAGAAGCGAGCTGGAAGCGAAAATCTATGACGTATTAGGCTGCGGTTCAATTGACGCTACGAATGCTTCGAAGCATTCGATTGACCAATCAGAAGATAGAATTTTACAAATTAACCAATCAAAAAATGTTTCGAAGCATTTGTAGCGTTAAGTGGATTGCACTCAGAAAAACGCGTATAACTCGCGTAGATTTAAATGCGCGTAGTCTTGAAATCTAAATTTTGTAATTTTAAATGATTTACTTAACTCTTAAATCCCACCTGGGGTCCATGAGACAAAAATTTGAGCGCACTTTTAAGTAAGAAAAATCTCTTAATTCATGATTTTTTTTACATATTATAATAAAAAATTCGACTTCGAAAAATGAGAATATTGATTTAACGTACTTTGAAAAGTATCTATGATTTTTTCAAAGAAAAAAGAAATGAATAGAAGAAATGAATATGAAAAAATGAATAGAGTAATTTCTAGAAGCTTTTAAAAGAAGCTGGAGTCCAGTGGATCCCCAGTGCAGTTTATGTTACGGGGATGAAGTATGGGGGATAGGGGTTAAACTGTGTTAATCTATGCCATTTTTATGATTTCAAACTAGTGAAAAACCAAAAAAAAAAGTTTTTCTTGATTTTTGAAGTTTTTAAAATCTTGTAATCCTTTGTGACTAGGATTGTAACAAAAGTGATAATAACGAAAGCGAAAGTGAAAGAAAAAAATCTTTTTGCGAAAACGAACGCGAATGCAAATTCGAAAGCGAAAGATCTTGTTTCTTTCTGAATCGGGATAATGCTCCTTTTGGTGCACTATCAGGATGTGAATTATCGGAATTATATGAAATTCGATATGTGCTATAGGCAGGCCTGCAACTTGTCTCGTCTATGCTGTGGAAATTTTTGATTGGGGAGAAGGAAATAATCGGTGAAATTATAAAGTACAAAATTTGTTTACAAGTTTAATTATCTGTAATCTTAACAATTACAAACGTGGAGGCTCTTCATTGATTCCTGCTTATAAATTTATTCAAATTTATCGCCAATGTCCTTCGCTAAATCTGCATGGATATGTAATAACGGCCAAGTTGTCAGCATTTGTATCGTGCCCGTAGTCATGTCGGCAGCCGTGCACAACACTTTCCCCATGAGTTTTAAAAAATTGACAATTGATTTTAAATTCAATTCATGGATATTTTGAGTGTGGATTTCTATACCAAACTAAATTTTGGGTGTGAATTGTTCTGCAAATCCACAAGCCAGATCTGGCTAAGGATATGTACTACTGTGCGCACTGTGCGCTAACGGAATCTACTCTTATCATTTATTTATTTAATTATTATAATTTATATAACAGTTTGCACTTATTTGTTTTCAGTAAACACGTTTAAACTCTAAAGTTTAAAGTGTTTTTAGACCAACAAATCAATAACTGAAACATAAACTGCATTTCCTTGCCATCCAGTATGTCCCCGCGAAGCTGCAAATTTCGTGGAGCGAAAAAAATCTTTCGCTAAAACTTGCGCATAATTAGTTGCGATAGCAAAAGCGAAAGCGAGAGTCTAAAATGATGCCAAAGTCTCGCATATGCGAAAGCGAATATTCGTTACAACCTTACTTTGACTCTATAAGGAAAAAAGTCTTTATAAGTACATGAACTATAAAAGCGTGTCTTTTTACTATAAATAAACTCAATTATTAATATCATTAATTATATTATAAGATAATTCGCGATCGATTCCTTCGATCAGGAGAGAATTCATCGAAACGAGCGCGAACGACAGCAATTTTTTAATGGATCCGCAGGCATTTGTCCGGCCACGTGCGCGCGCGCGACTCGAAAATTTCTGATCGAGACCGGCGAGTAAATCGTGCCGAGCGGACAGCCAGAATGCACACAAAATAACAGACACTGGAGAGCAAAGTAAAATATACTGGCCGTTTGGCGGGAACACCATTCGTTATCGGCTGCGCCCACGCCGATTAATTTTCGGATGCGTGATGGCGGTAGCGTTCCTTCCGTTTCGAACGGTGATGATACATTTTATGTCTGCGCTGATATTGAGCTGGATAACTGAAAAAAAAGTGGAAAAATTTCCTTCGGAATATACGACACCCGGCCGATGAAATACAACCGTGAAATGCGCGATAAATCCTCGCGGATCCGTCGCCGCAATTAATGATAAATATCGATTAAGTTTTTTTTTTTTTCATAAGCGAGTGTTCGCCGATTGAGAGATGCGCCAGATCAAGCGTCGCGTTTTTAATTATTCCGGGTGACGGGGTGAGAGGGAGTGGAGAGGGTTGACGATCGACCCCTCCCCTCCCCACGCATCACTGTTTTATATACGATTCTGTTTTTGTCGCTCTGTCGTTGGAATATGTATCGTCGCTTCCAAAGCTCATAAAATACTGTAAAAGCGACGTTTTATTCGAACACTTTATCACAATCCGAATGCAGATAGAAGATAATAAACTTGAACTTTATTTTGAATCGGTAATGCGCATTCGGCGACATCGATAGGATCGACGTATCCGCGTTGGCTCGCTCCATGAAATACACGGCTCGTAATTACGCGAGGTAACGGTAATCCGCCGCGCGAGCGTTAGGCAAATATTTATCATGAAGATGTGCCATTGATCGGCGATAAACCAGCCAGTTTATGGACCGCCTGTTTATCGCGCGCGAGGACCTCTCTCTCCGCTTCTTCGCGCCCCATTCGCACGCGTACATTTTCGCGCCGAGTGGAAAAATGTTTGATCGGAACGGACTTGGCGCGGCGGACGTAATTATATACCTGTTAACGAATGAAATATCACCGAGTCGAGGAAAGACACTTTCTGATTTATGAGAGGGGTCTTATTTGAGAGGGTGGAACTTTGCGCGGCGCCCTGATAAGTGTCGCCGATAATATGCTAATAATGATTTGTGATGATGGAGACTTCCGCGTTAATCTACGTAAACGCCACGGAGTCGATCCGCGCTGGGAATTTAGAGTGTTCGAACGTCGACGGGGTGAAAAATACCGCGGCGTTCCTCATGTCGAATTGAAGGGGATCGTTAATCATCGACGTACGAGTGTTCCGAACCTTCTTGAATCCTCGAAGAGACGCGATCCTACACATTTATAATACGTTATTCTCACATTTTCTCACGTTTCAATTTTTATCTACATTTACCTTCTTCTTTCTTTTGTTTTTTTCTCTGTTTCATTGTTCGTTATTTTTTATTTCAATTATTGTCTAGATTATGCCGTATTTATTACTTTTGCCATACAACAATAATCAACAGAAAACATATAGCTTACACGTAATAAAAAACATTTTATATTTGTATTTGTGTTAAAATACTTATTAAAATTTTTGTGTTGAAATTTTACATATCCGAGTTACTTTAACATAATGTGATTGCGTTATTTGAATATTTTGTGTTAAATTAATATTTTTTAATGTTAAAATAATACAATTTATGAGTAAACAATGAATAAACATATAAGTAAACAAATAACATAAAAATATGTTTTAAAATAACAAATTCTAAGATAAATTAATAAAATATATATGTTAACATATTATAAATGTTAATTTTACTGAAAATATATACTTCCGCAATTTGCTTACAAATTGTGTTAGTGTGACATTTTTTGTGTTAATTTTTTAATTTATATTTTTTAATAATATTTGTGTTACTTTTTTTAACATATTCATTTTAAATTAACATTTGGGTGGACCGTTTAAAACACGTGAAATGTATTAAATTTAACATAAATTTTTCAACTGTACACATAGAAATAAATACATCTAAAAACACATTTGTTCTTTTGTTATAAACATAAATTTGAAGACGCTTGCCCCTGATAGGCAGAGAGATTCCATGTTCGATCCTAGATGAGATAAGATATTTTTCGCAATAAATTCATAGCAGGTTTTAAAAATGCTTAAAATTAGCATCGTTATTAAATTGAGGATTAATTTAATTTGTGATATTATTCTAGCTTCAGTTTAGAACTGCATTTCAAGTTTCAAGTCCAATACCATATCGGCGTGCAATTTATAACTGAAAAATAAATATCTAAAATTTATATGAAAATATTATTGAGCACCAAAATTCGCTTTGACGGAATAAAGGCACTTTTTCCCTTATTTGTATTATTACTTGTGTTTCTCCACTTATTATTGTAAATTATTATATTAGATCGAATTCCGGTGAATCGATACGAAAAAGGATAGAAATTTTCTGCTCGGCATTATGTAAATAAATTACTGGAATATTCGTCCGACCGGTGGATTTGTCCGGTAGAATTTGCCATACGATAGGGGGGAATTATGCAGCGTGTCAGACAAAAGAAAGCCACGCTTTCGTCTGGAGGAGGTGCGCGTAAGTAGAATATATTGAACAGGCGAACACTTTTACGATGATTCACATCGGCAGTAGGAATGCACGCACTTTTTATACGAACCGCCTATTTATGCACGCGCCACTCCACCGGTATCTTCTCGTAGGTTTCATTTATTTACGAGCCTAGGGAGAGGGAGGACGATCTAGCCCACGCCTCGCCATATCGGGCGCATTGCTTCCTTTATTTAGATTGGCAAAGTCGTGCGTTGCTTGCTTTAAATTCATTTTGGTGACACGGGGCAAAATCATCGCGATCGTTTATTATCACGTGTTTTACCAGCTGCGTTTGCGCACCTTTCGCGTCGGAGGACGTCCCGATAATAATATCATCGAAAAGACGTGACAACGAAAATGCATGTATCGTTTTGCTCTTCGTCTTCGGCTTCGCCTTCGGCTCATCCCGATGCTGCGCTGTGTTCCATCTCAAATTAGAAATTAATAAAAAAGCCCCCGATACAGAGAGGAAACTAATTAATTATTGTTATTAAATTATTATCACAACAACTTGTTTATAAAAATTTCGTAAAGGATTGTGTAAATGGTAAGATTTTCGTTTACAAAGACTCATTTTAAAATAAGTCTAAACAACATGCAATATGCATTTGACGATGATTAAACTATAGGTTTGTTCGCGTTGCTTGAAATCCCAAAAAATTTTTGCACTTAAAATGAAATAAATATATATTCGGTGTTGGAGAGAGAAAAAACGAAGACGTTGAATGCAAAAAGTGCAAGCAACGCGAATAAACTTTTTATCAGCTCAGTTTCATCGCTCGCTTGAAAATAAAAACAAGTTATCGAGAGTAGGAGAATATTACACTTTATTCTCTTTTGTAGAGAATTTTTCTTATATAACATTTTATTTTATTATCTTTTATTTATCAATTGAGTTTTCAAGTAAGAAAAAGAATTATTCCAGATTAGACACACGCAGATCAATTACGTGAAATTCTCCGAAATCTCTTTACTCTTGCTTTCACGAGATGTCTTCTGTCATTCGGTGTCGAATGCCGAACGATCTTACAACAAGAACTCGCAAAGCGTTGCAGGCAAAACAGCCAAGTCGGCATCGTTGTGTGATAAATGACTGATCGACGATGTGTCCTCCCACCTACGTGAGGTACATTGCTGACACGAGTGTTTGCATAAATTCTCATTTAAGACTCGATAATAAAGTAGACACGCGAAAGGGACGGACACGTTGCCCGATTCGACGGGCGTGATCCACAGATCACCGTAAAGTGCGTGATGAGAAATCAGGCTCAGCCTGAAAAATTTTAAGGATCTCTGATACTTAATTGTACGAGCAAACCTTCTACTTGCTATTAAATTTGTATTTTTATAATGTTAATTTATTCTTAACAATAGGAGAGATAATATCTTTAGAACAAATACATTAATTGTCATCATGAATGGTCATTATCAATGCATTCAGAAATGTTTAAATAATTTTTTATACCCATTTTTTGATAAAATGATTCTAATTAAAAAATAAGTAATTGCTAAATATAACAGGTTCGAAAAAGCTTGTCGCGCTCTGGAAAATGATACGCTGCATCTTCTGCAGACTTGCGGATCATGTTTCTGATGTAATGAGCTATCATTTAAAAATGAGTATCCTCCCTGAACTATTTCTAATCGAATCAAACAAATATTTATTCTTTCCTTCTTTATTACGATTTTATTAAAAGTTGAAAGACGCACATCAGCCTTGAATGTACCTAAATGGAGAGAATGAATGAAAGGGAAATTAAGGGTTGTTGACAGAGATGGCAGTCTCACCCTAGCGATGGAACTAGGCATATACGTGTGCGTGCGTGCGTGCGTATGTACAAGTACAATTGTATATTTACTCGTCTATATAAGGTATGCATAAGCATATTTCGCATATAAAACCGTCTCATCGTTCTGCACATGTCACGTACGTGACATAAGGCGTGCTTAATTATACGCATTCTTGGAAAGCTATGCGGATTCGCCTTATCTAATGTACGTCCATTATGTAAAGTCCATGCACGTTTCAAAGCTTCGTGTTCATGCAGGGAGAATGAAACTGCGCGTTGTGCCTTATAAGTCCTCTTCGCATAATGCGAAGATATCGATTCTTCCTTCGTCAATTTTTTCCTTTTCTGACCGTGTTTCTTTTTGAGAATGCAAACTAATTTTAATCCTTTGACAATTGTATCAAAAATAAGAAAAAAATATTTACGGAAAGAATGAAGAAGATCCTTTTAACACATAGAGATATTCTTAGTACAAATATCTCTTAGAATGAACACGTAATGTCGGACTATTCCTATCGTGTCTATTTTCAGGAAGAAGAGTATATCTTAGAAGCTAGCTCTTTCCTAAAAAAAACTTTATAGGGAGGGATGTCGAATTCAGAAAACTGAACTGTAAGATCAATCTGCTGCCGAACGTGTTCAAAGCGTGTTCAAATCATGAGTGGATATAATTAATCCACATACTCACTAATTGGAACTTTTTTGAGTAAATGGAGAAAACGGAGGAAAAGATGTTACTTTTACCTTAAAAAAAATGACAAAAAGTTTTATTATGTGTACGATAACCGATTTATGAAGACCATAGACATAACATTTGTTATGATTGTTTTCGTAAAAAATATTATATAATTATATTCTTTTATATTTCTATTACTCTTCTGTACTTTTATATAATACAATTTGATTTGAAGTATAAAAAGTATTTTTTTATATAAGAAAAATATGCCCCTTTATATTCCAAATACGTTTCAATCTCCGAAATAATTAGTTTTTGAAAGAATCACATATGGTATCTTTTTTCGTAAAGTATAAAATCTGAATTAAAAAACTCTGAGAGGATCTCTTTTATTTTCATTTTTAAACAAATTATAAATTTTCATGTCAAATCATTTCTTTCTCGATTTCAGGTTAGAAAATTTAAAAATAAAATTATTTGAAAAAATTTTGTTGCAATTAATTACATAAAATAGTTAAGACTTCAAAGAAAGAGTACGAATTTTTTCATAATTTTTCATACAGACTAAGTAAGAAAAAGTACGACCAAACTTCAATGACCTACGTGTTCACTATTGTGATGTCGCAATAACGTAAATGAACTCTAATTTAATGCTATAATTCAGTAATATATAATTTTTACAAATTTGATTTTCCATGATATGCCAAAAAATGTAGCCGAATTATATAGTTAACCGCTTCTATGGAACACAGAAGTGATTCTCGTACATCTATAAAATTAAAATCTACATTCACCGAGATTTTATCGCTTTCAGTACAACGAGTTTCGTTGTAGGATGCTCGTTTTGTTTCAGCACTCGGTTAATTATCTTTACGAGCTTCAGGAGAAGCCGTACGTACAACTTACCAGACCGAATGTAGCGAGAGATGGTCATTTTTGTGGCAAGTCCGGGACGTAGATAGGTGGAAATGACCACTGGTCTCCCGTGGGACGAGAAGGACGGAGGAGCCGGGAGGGATCGAGCCTCCAACAGTCGTATCGTCTGGCACGCTTGATGGAGTAGTCTCGCGGCTAATGTCGAGCGAGGGTGAGTACGGACCACGACGTGGACGACGAACGATGCCTGATTCATCACCGCCCAGTAGACGCCCGGTGTGTTACTCCCAAGACGCAGACAAATCAACATACATTCGGAAATCGGAAGAGGAAGCGTGCGCGCGGCAGGACCCGGCCGAGTACGGCTGTCAGGATCGATTGTAATTGGCGCTCCTGTGGGAAGGAATCTGACTGCCTGCTGTATCCTCTTGAAGAGGATCACTGACCTCGAGCGCGTCGACGACAGATTTGTAATACAACGTTTCGAACTGGCACCGTTTCTTTGGTTGAATTTCGAGATATATATTTGTCGAACACGACGATACTTTTTTCTTCTTATCAGCCAGAATCGGGTAATTTGTCTCTTTGAAGGGAGAACCGATTTCTGCCAGAATAATTCATATTCCTCCTTATTATCTATAAATAATACTTTAAATCTTGTATGCGTGCGTTTCCTACATAAATATTGTGTGAGAGAATGTTAGGACAATTACAAATTAAATAAATTTATTACAATTTAAATTAATAAGTTACAAATTAATTAGCATAGAGATAATATAAGTACAGATGTTACAGTACATAAAGTAAAATTTATATCCATACGATTTCTCAAATAATCTTAACGTTCGTTCCGTGTTTCTACGAGCGAAAAAGAACCAAATAGAAGTGCGCTCCGCTGCGCCGCGATAAACTGAAGTTATCACACGCGCGATCAGATGTAGAAGCGTTTACAGGGAATCGGGAGTTTCTCGGAATCAGATTGAGGTGATCGGCCGTACCGTGCAGCGACGATAGAAGCATGGAGATCGCCGCGCGACCAATTACGATAAATACGAATGATTACGACGGATCGTGTTCCCACCTCGATGACAATTAGGCCAGTTGTAATGTCTGCGCAAAATACTCGAGTATTACGATCCATTGGCTTTATCCGAATCACAGGAAATACTGCATTCTCTTCAAATTGTCGTAAATATATTCTTTTGCATTCGCTGGATGTGCCTCCTGTAGCAAAGCATCGTCATCATCCTCGTCGAATCGAGAATGAAGGTCATCAATGCACTCGGCGTGTCAGACAATTTTGTGCGACACACCTGCGCTTATCTGCCGTTCTGCAACGCCGGCATCCTCGTGGCGTGTGAGTGCGGGCTGACAGTTTGCTATCACGGCACAGATAGGTTATTGGAGGTCCTGAAATGGTAACGAACAAGGTCTTACATATGGAAAGGTGATAAGAGGGAGCGGTTTCTCCAAGTCTTTGCAAAAGTTATATGCACGCATCACCAACGGCGAAAGATGTTTTTGTTTGTGTTAATAATGATATATCGAATTGTTTAAAATATCTCTTATATGACGAATATCGCAAAATGTTGTTTTGAATGTGTTATTTGGAATAAAGAAATTCTTGGCTGCGTTCAGAAACATTACCCGATCACGCTAGGGTGTCATTCTATCTTTATTGTTCATTGGACGTAAACAAAGATAGAATGATACTCTAGCGTGGTTGGGTGATGTCTCTGAACGCAGCCTGAATGTGTTGGAAGTCTTAAATTTTTTGGAGAATAAATATTGATATTGATATTCTGAGATATTTTCTCATAAAAAATTCTTTAAGTAATACACAGTACTATATGTAAAAACAATGGATTAAAATTTAATTAATAAATGGCTGCGTTTAGCAAAGAAAGCAGCTCAGTGAAAGCTCAACGATTCTTTATACTTGGTTTCTATATTTAGATCCAGGAAACAATTAAAGACGAGAACCAATCATATTAACGAATTAGAGCGCTTACCGAGCTGCTTTCTCTGCTGAACGCAGTCAATGATAATACAAAACAAAAAGTATTATTAAAAAGTATTAAAAAAACATTTAACGCAAAAATTTGACGTTAATAAATCAAATATAACATCCATAATATTATTTAGTACTATTGATTATTTGATTGGTTGTAATTTGTATATTTGCTTTTTCTTCTTTTTCTCTTCTTTAAAAATTTCTGTAAATATGCTTTCCTTTCTTAGTTTAAAAACAAACTCTAATATATTTTTCCTATGATATATTTTTGTGTATATATGTTTTGTCAGTTATCAATTTTCTTAATTAATTCTTTGTGAGATTTTGGATCGAATTTGTTGAAAAATGACCAAAATGTTATTTCAATTATTTATTTTAAATCATGGTTTGAAATACTGATCTTATTTACATCAGGTTCTGTCGATGTAACAATGTGAAACGATAAATAATAATAAAGTCAAATCGTAACAATTATCAAGGTCCACAAAGGAACATTGTCTTCAGAAAATCTCATTTCGGCATGAAAACTTCAATAACATCCTTTTACATTACTGATCGGAAGCTTGTAAGGAATAAGAATCTATATTTCTTTTTGCAAACGACAAAATAGTAAGTATACAATAATATGGAATAGATTTCCTAATCACAATCGATCAGATATTTCAACTAAAGTATAGTGAAATTGAAATGATATAAAAGTTAAAACAATAATATTTAGTATGTTTCCACGATATATGTAAAATTTGAATTATTTATCATTTTTCAATGTGAAATATTTATTTAATTGCAGCTATAGCAACAAATAGTTTTCAAACTTTGGATCACTACATTAAAGTGTCACAAAATATTAATTTCTTCATAATTTTATAATTGTAATAAAATAACATACCCATACAGCACAGAAGCTTGCAGCAACATTGCTGCAACGTTGCAACATTGCAATTGCAGTGCATTGTTGCAGAGATATTGCAAAAACATTATTTTGAAATATTATTCCAGCAATGTTGCAGCAATATCTTAAAACATTGTTAGAATTGCGTATAAATATTATATATATAGTATGTGATCGGTGAGTGTATTACGATGTACTGACAGTTTTGCAATTCAATGTACGTAATTTGTAAATGTCAGTGTCCTGCTTAACTTCATAAGTTTTTTTCGCGCGAAAAAGGCCGTGAGCAAATCTGAGCCAGGGATGCCAGACTTGATAATATGCGGTAGTACATGGAGGGGATGCGCAGAGGGCTACATACCGTATACTTTTAGCTGTGTGCGCATCCTCTCTACGCTGTTCACAGTGTTGACTCTCTTACAGGGTAAATTCCACTTGCCGTTCGCAACGCTCATGGAATCATTTCATCCTTGTTTTTCATCAAAAGTTAAACAAAGATAGGTAACGCTACGAACGTTGCGAACAGCAAATGGAACTTACAGCATCCCCTCCACTGTTTAGCATGCTAGAAAAGAATCAAAACTGCCTCCACGTGCTACCGCATGTTACTAAGGCCCGAGGCATTAATCTGAGCGTGATCGTATCTTGTTCTTATAAAGTGTTTATTTATGGTGATTTTTCCTCACAAATAAAATTTGAAGATCAATATTGAAGGTATTAATATACAATAAAAAGCAGTTAGCACCACATCATAGTAGAAAAGTGAAGAGGATCAATTAAGAACAGATTAAAAGCTTGAAAAGGGAGCCGGTCCTATTGAAGCTTTTGTTCTGTATGGGTTACTATTATGCCGAGATATATATATATATATATATATATATATATATATATATATATACACACAAAGTATTATTGTATACATACTGCCTGTCTCTTATACACATCTAGATGTGTATAAGAGACAGCACACACACACACACACACACACACACACAAAGTATTATTGTATACATATTATACTGCAATGTTACATTGCAATATTTCTGCAAGCGGACATTTTATTGTTGTTGCAATGCTGCAACAACGTTGCTGCAACATTTTGCAATGTTTCTGCAATGTTGCAATCTTGCAGAACAACATTTCTGCAATGTTGCTGCAATCTTGCTGTGCTATATGGTATAATTACAACGAAATATACATGGAAAAAATGATTTTGCTACAACATCTCAAAATTTAGCTATACAGTTCTGAAAATAATTTTGTTAGACTATCAAAATAATTATATAGGATGCTCAAGCTGGTGTCAAAACATTTTGCAGCGTTACTCATTATGTCTTACATAATTACTTTGATAGTTCAATGAAATTATTTTTTTATCTATAGTTATCATCTCAAAATCTATCGTCTCTAGAACGCTGTCTTTACAAATTCCCATTTTAGTGTGAAGATCTCAATAACACTTTATCATCGATAGAATGATTGTACAGAATAAAAATCTGCATTCCTCTTTACAAACACAGTAAAACAAATAAGTATACATTGTGTGGAATATACGATAATATGGAACAGATCCTCTAATAACATTCAATCAGATATTTCAATTTCGTTAACGTTTCTTCTACGTTTCATTGTTTCTATGTTCACCATTAGAAGTTTTGTTTACGGTTCTAGCAGTTTCTTTTTACATTTAATTTAGCTTCCGATCTTTATGTTTGCAAGTGCTAAAATAAAGTAAAATTCAAACAATAAGTTAAAATAATAACATTTAGTATTGTTTTCACAGTTTGACTAACGTTTGAACTGTGCAGTTTTGTCATTTTCTAAAGGAAAATATTTAATAAATAATTTTTTAATCTTTTGAATCACTAATACGTTACAAAATCACAAAAATAGTAACAAAATATTTATTTTCTTATAATTTTTATTATTATAGATAACTATAATCATATTGAAACGTAATAAGAAAAAACAAATGCTAATACTGATTTTAAAACTCTATGTGAACTATATAACTACTCTAGTACTTACATAGTGCAGAATTTGTAATTTTCAACAAAATGTAATTACATTTTATAGTAATTTTTAATCAAATGTAATTATCAAACAAATAATTTTATTAAAAACATTTTATTAAAAACATTATTATTAAAAATTACAGATTCTATACTTTATCTTATCTCAAGTTCAAAGTTATTCTCAATGGAAGACAAAAGTATATCCAGAAAACGTTTAAACATTTACAAGAAGAAGCATTTATCTAAGAAGAAGCGTTTAAATTACAAAGCGGAAACGATAGAATGCTGTTATTTAAACATGTATGATCCACTCTCTAGAAACTTCAATAACATTACAATGTGGCTGAATCTAACATTTGTGAACATATCAAGGAGTATGATTACTATTTTACCAACTGCATTTGGAAAATTACGTCTTAAAAGTCTTGATCTGTCAGAAAATCGTCTCGGTACTTTTGATTCAACTAGATGGCCATGGATAAAGCAGAATACAATTGAAAACACTTTGCTTTTTTTTGATATAAGCAATAATTCCGTAAGTGATATTACATCCAATGATACAATTATTGAAATATAATAAATAAAACTGATAAAATAATCCATACTATTATACAGTACAGAAATACGTAGATAACACATTACCATCATCATAATCATTAATTTATAACTTATAACTATTTATAGCTAACTACATTGCCATTATATATTGGAAGACTAAAAGCTTTAGTAAGTTTGAATGTTTCTTACAACATGTTAAAACGCTTACCACAAAGCATTGGAAATATAAAAAATCTTATTATTTTGGATTTGTCATATAACAAATTAATGTATTTACCCGTAGTTATGATTCATTTACAAAATCTGCTATATTTAGATATTTCAATGAATCCATTTCAAATCCACAAGCTTCATATGCTGTATCAGATACGAGTACAAAGCCTTGTTAAATTGTCAGCTAATATTGTGCTACAATATTAGCTGACAATAGGTTTGTTGTTTCTTTCAATTTATCACACAAACACATACACGCACACACACACACATACCAAACACGCGCGCGCATGTGTACACAAAGTATTTCTTTTTATGTATCTACTTTGTTACATAATTTTTTATTTAAATAAAAGTTAATTTTTAATAAAAATGTGATGGCACTAATTTTTTTAATTCTAAAATTTTTTAATTATAAAATAGGAATAAAAATAAAATGTGTTATTACAATTGTTAATTTTTATTATTAAAAAATTAACTTTTATTTAAACAAAAAATTTTGTAACAAAGTAAATATGTGAAAAGAGACCCTTTGATGTGTGTGTGTGTGTGTGTGTGTGTGTGTGTGTGTGTATTTGTGTGTAGCTTATTAAGAAAAATTTACTTTAAATTTTTTATTTAAAGCTTAGTTATGAAAATGTTTTATGCAAAAATTGAAATATTGTTATAACTTATGACATTTCTCGACATTTACGTTAACGAAAAAATGCATTATATAATAAATTTACCACAAACACTATAATAAAAAAATGCGACAAATGAGACAAATGTAAATTGACAAATGTAATTGATATAATATAATATGTTATAAATCAAAATAATATTTTTCTAGAATACCATATGAAACAATATTACCCTCTACATTAGTGCAATTCTTGGAAGAAGCGAAATATTGCTGTATTTGCCATTGTATTGGCGTGGATTTCTTACCCATATATGCGTTACATAACGTTTATACACTAGCTGGTTACGTGTCATGTGGACATCAAATAATATTATTTGAAGGTTATTGTTGTCCATTTTTTTGCGAAAATAATCCAAAATTGGGTTTACCTCGAAACATTCAAATATTTGCTTATATCATTTATAAAAAATTATTTAGACTTATCAAAAATGTGACTAACTAATCTTTTTAATTATACATACATAAACTGTACCATAATACGATTATAATAATTATATATGATAAATTCTATAATGTATCTGTTAACATTATATTGTTTTCCAATAATTTTTTTATTGGTAATTAGTTACATTTATATTTGAACAGAAAACATTAATTTCTTGGAAAAAATTTTATATATATATATATATATATATATATATGGACTCACACATATTTTATATATAATTGTATATAATTTTATGTAATTTTATATGAAACAATTTTCCTGAGTTATTAGAGGATTTATAGATTGACAATTAATAAGCTTATTCTCCATATTTACAAAATTGACATTCATAAAAATGTGATTCAAATTAGACATTATCAGGATTAAAAGCATTTGATTTATCTTCTATCATATGTAATTATATAATTTTTATTTGTTAATGTAATTTTCATCTATTAATGTAATTCATTTTTAATAATAAAGTTGATTTTCAAATTTTCGTGTAGTCATATTTATATTCGTGATGTTAATTATGATATTGTATTTATGATATTTGTGTAACATTAAAATTGTTATAATTCAAAAGGCTATACACGATTATTAAAAGTATCTAGATTAAGTGGATCGCATAGCAACCGCGCAAAATGCTGAGAAATAGTGACCGCGCGAAGACTATTGAGAAAGCGAAAGATTTTGTAAAGTCAAAAGATCGAAGGCGGAAAATAGAGCAAAAGCTAAGAGTATTACGAAAAGCGGAAAACATTACGGAAGTACAAGCCAAGAACTTCGATTATAAACGTCTTCGTTTGCACTTGGATTTCGAACTCATACTTTCACAATAGACCTTCAAATTCTTTGAGTAGCACTGGGACAATGATCGTTTGCACCGATCAATAACCTGAAATACGGCATTTAAAAGGAGAAACCGCTAAAGATCAGCGGATAGGGTAATATCACCTTGTGATCACTAAAAGTAGGTTCATTTTTCTTTGATTATTATAAAAAAATGGAAAGATTTATTAAGATTCGGGTTTAAACATATGAAAGTACAAGCCCTAAGGTACACAAAAAAATTTTTTTTATATTTTTCAAAAACAAAATGGCGGCGTGGCAGCTCTCACAAAATAATCCTTTTTTTTCCCTTGCCGTATCTCTACAGATCGCAATTTTGCACCTAGAGCAAAAAACCAAAGTTTTTCTGAAGATATGGCCAAAAATCTAGTGAGCATCGTAGGGTTTTTTTGAAAAATTGATTTAAAAAAAAATGGCATCGATTTAAATTTTTTTTCTTTTTTTTTTTTCGAAAAAATCGCTCGAAAATCGGCTATAGAATTGGCAAATTTCAATTTATCGAAAAAGTCATACGATGCTCACTAGATTTTCGGCCATACTTTCAGAAAAACTTTGGTTTTTTGCTCTAGGTGCAAAATTGCGATCTATAGAGGTACGGCAAGGGAAAAAAAAGGATTATTTTGTGAGAGCTGCCACGCCGCCATTTTGTTTTTGAAAAATATAAAAAAAATTTTTTGGTGTACCTTAGGACTTGTACTTTCATATGTTTAAACTTGAATCTTAATAAATCTTTTCATTTTTTTATAATAATCAAAGAAAAATGACCCTACTTTTAGTGATCACAAGGTGATATTACCCCTTAATAAATATTATTAAACAAATAAAATGGAGTAGTCCACTGCGCTTTCCCTAATCCTTATCCGGCCACTATCCCGTGCCTCTCTGCCAAAAGCAGAATATTTTGATATCAGACAGCAGCCATAAGAGAAGATACTGATAAATTATAATAATTATTTTATTACAAAGTAATAATATGTATTAATATAAAAAAATAATATATAATTAATAATATATAATATAATACAAATATACTGTAATATTTTGTGTATATGTACGTGTATATTATAACCATGTGTATATAATAATATTATATTTTAGTTTGTATATTTAGGTTGTATATTATTATTTTTATATATACAGAGTCACTTCCTAGCAAATACAATGTTACATGTAACGTATATATTAGTTGTAATTTCCTACTCAATAATGTAACTGTTATGTAACATGTGTGTACACGTTACATATAACATTATATTTGCTGAGTTAAGATCGGCCACTGAATAACATCAAAAGATTTAGAGAGGAAGAAATGCTTGAAGTAAAATTATATATTTATATATTTATATAGTATCGAGAAGGACATCTCAGGCGATGGTGAACATTTTTTTCTCAGATAGAGATGCCCAGATAGCCAAACCTGCAGAGACAGATTTTGAGTAGAATATGCTATCAATGTTTGATAACAAAAAAGCAACGAATCTCACACAGAGTAATATCTGTAGTATCAAACGATGTCGCCGAATTGCCGTCAGAAATCTGACAAAATCTGTTGGACATTCTGTGCCAGCATATTAGTGTCAAAAATCAACCTGCTAATGAAATCTGACGATAGATTGGCGGCAGAAACCAAGCAGGATCAGTGCTGTTACTGAATACTTGCAAGACTGCCGCTAGGAAGTGCTCGTTGATATCCGTTTCTCGCATGTAAAATTTTTCGAGTTCTCTATATAACCAAGATCTATCGAAGTCCGGACATGTCATAATTATTTGTGCATTATTTATACGTGCACTTATTAGTGCAAAAGATGATTGTATTTTTGGACAAAGAAGTTAATGAACCTAATTATTGAAAATGATTTTATTGATACAGAGAACAAGGACTAAATATATTTTTTTGTTCCTTTAGACATTTTCAGAATCTAATGTATCTTAATGTAAAATATATTATTTTCTATATAATAAAACTTTATATTATTTATTTTTTACTTATTATCATGTTTAAAATTACTCTTAAAATAAAAATATAAAGGAACAGAAACATCATTTTCAAAGATTTTTCAGTAGCAATGACGTCACAATTTAAATACGTACAAAATAGCAGAATCTGCAAGATTTCTGCTGCCAATCTGCTGGCATAACATGTCGGCAGGTTGATTTTATCGACAAATCCTGAACTAAATACGGACACAGATGTGCAGTGGGAATATGATCAATTTGGTTGCCAATCTGCTAGCAATTTGCTAACATTTTGCTATCTGGGTACTGAAGAGATTCGAAGATAATTTTCATTTTTTAAACAAAAGTATGCAGTAGACATTTGTAATTTTCTTTTCATAATCAAGATAATCAACACAAAAACATTGAAAAATGAAAATTTATCTCATAAATGTTTCCGAAATATATTGGGTCGAGTAAAAAATAATTTCACATTTTGTGGGTAGATATCATTAACAGAAAGTGTTTGCTGCAATCTTCACTCCATATCCGAAAATATATTCTTTTTTTAAAGGTTATGTTTTTCTGCGCCATTTAAGTCACTTATCAAAATCGGGTCAGTAATTTTTATTTAATGGCTTTTGAAAGATGGAGCAAAACAAACATTATTTTCGGTGTTTGACGTTTTTTTATTTTCGCAAGGGAAAAAATGCAACGCAAACTAGAAAAAAAATATGTGTATGGAGAAGATGCCGTAAGCGAACGTGTGTGCCAAAATTTATTAGTTTGCGAAATTTCGTGCCGGTGATATGACTTGTGAAGATCGTAAGCGCTCAGGTAGGCTTTTGATGGTTGATGGTGATCAAATCAAAAATTTAATCGAAAGTAATCCACATTATACGACATGAGAGATCGCAGAGATAATCGACATATCACAAAAGATCGTTGTAAACCATTTATACACACTTGGTTACGTATCTCGATACGATATTTGGGTACCCCATAATTTAAGCGATGAAAATTTAATGGACCGCATCACTATCTTTGTTGCTCAAACGCAATGAAAACTGTCTATTTTTGAAATGGATGATAACCGACGAAAAGTGAATAATTTATAATAATGTACAACGCGAAAGATCGCGGGGAAAAAAAGATAAACCGCCATAAACCACACCGAAGCAAAATATCCACGCGAAGAAAGCTTATGCTGTGTATTTGGTGGGATTGCAAAGGAATTGTGTATTATGAGCTGCTTCCGCAAAACCAGACGATTAATTCCGAGAAATATTGTTCCCAACTGGACCGTTTGAAGGCAGCAATCGACGAAAAGCGTCCAGAATTGTCAAATCGTCATGATGTCGTGTTTCATCAAGACAATGCTAGACCTCACGTCTCTTTGACAATACGGCAAAAATTATTGCAGTTTGGCTGGGATGTCTTGCCTCATCCATCTTATTCGCCTGACCATCCAGATTTTCATTTATTTAGATCTTTGCAAAATTCTCTTATTGGAAAAAATTTCACTTCTTTGGAAGATTGCAAAAAGCACCTTGAAAAGTTTTTCGCCTATAAAATTAGGAAGTTCTGGGAGGATGGAATTTTCAAATTGCCTGAAAGATGGCGCAAAGTTGTTGAAAAAAACGGTGAATACATTATTGAATAAATCTATTTTTTAATATGAGAATTTTGTCTTTTAATTTTACTTAAAAATACGAAATTATTTTTTACTTAATCCAATAGAAGGTTTGACTAGCCATATATTTCATTATGTATCAAAAAATAGCTTTATAAAATGATATTCAATAAAAAATTAAAAATTAGCGAAAGTATAAAATATAAATAAATAATCAATACATCTCTTCCCTTGCTTTTCTATATTTACTAAAGTTAAATAAATCGAACATGTTTGATATTTTTAATTAGTTAATCTATACAAGTTTGAATGATCCACACAAGTTTGAAAAGTTCTGGTCTAAAACGTAAATTTGAATACATATTGAGGCGCATTCAATGCGGACACTGCGTAAAATATTTATATGTAGATTTATATGTAGATGTTAATAATATATTCATTATAATATAATTAATTTTAAAAAAAATAATAATATAATAAAATAAATATTATACATATATATTTATATGTATTTATATATATATATATATATATATATATATATATTTGTATGCGCGCGCGTGTGTGCATTTGTATGTGTGTACAAGATGAGATAAGATCGACTAAATAATACCCATAGTTTTGAAAATAGGAAAAAATGTTTAAGGTTTAATCGAGGTTGGCATGCGATGGTAAACATTTTTTTTCGATCGTAAGCGCTTAGAAAATTTGAAGATTACCTTTATTTTTTAAAATAGACCATACATTATTGCGAGTGTAACCCTTTCCAAGACAGCTTCAATGGTCAGGATAGTCAAGATTCCTAAGGTCAAAAGTAGTTGAAAGAGAGAAGTTAAAAAATAAAAGATTTTTAATGAAAATATTACTCACTTTGTTAGAAAATATCCTATTTACACGTTTGGTCTTTTGGTACCAACATAGTTGTCCAGCATATTCCATATGCGCTGTAACTCCCCTTTTAAATAGAAAATTTGAAAATCGTTGAATTTCCAGTCGAATGAAGAATCATAAATGGCCATCACGTTTGCTGAATTTGACACCGTTAAATTTTTTTATGGGGAAAATTGAAAGATGTATATCATGATGACCGACTATTAAAGAAGACATGAACGAACACATAGAACAAGTTTGTGCGGCAATCAACCAGAATACAATTCAATTTATATAACGCAGTTTATGGGTAAATGTTTTAGACAGTGTCTTGCTGTGGACAATCATCATTTTGAACATCTGTAGTAGATTGTTTCCACTGAATCTTAAACGTTTTACTAGAATTTGTTTAATAACATCAGATTGATGATCTAAGAAAATCGATAATATATTGGGTTAAGTAAAAAATAATTTTGTATTTTTAAGTAAAATTAAAAGACAAAATTTTCATATTAAAAAATAATTTTATTCAATAATGTATTCACCGTTTTTTCAACAACTTTGCGCAACCTTTCTGGCAATTTGAAAATTTCATCCTCCCAGAACTTCCTAGTTTTATAGACGAAAAACTCTTCAAAGTGCCTTTTGCAATCTTCCAAAGAAGTGAAATTTTTTCCAATAAGAAAATTTTGCAAAGATCTAAATAAATAAAAATCTGACGGTGCAATATTGGGCGAATAAGGCGGATGAGGCAAGACATCCCAGCCAAACTGCAGTAATTTTTGCCGTGTTGTCAAAGAGACGTGAGGTCTAGCGTTGTCTTGATGAAACACGACATCATGACGATTTGACAATTCTGGACGCTTTTCGTCGATTGCTGCCTTCAAACGGTCCAGTTGGGAATAATATTTCTCGGAATTATTCGTTTGATTTTGCGGAAGCAGCTCATAATACACAATTCCTTTGCAATCCCACCAAATACACAGTATGACTTTCTTCGCGTAGATATTTTGCTTCGGTGTAGCGGTTTATCTTTCTTTCCCCGCGATCTTTTGCATTGTTACATTATTAATAACATTATTATAAATTATCTACTTTTCGTCGCCGATTATCATCCATTTCAAAAATAGACAGTTTTCATTGCGTTTGAGCAACAAATCGCAGATAGTGATCCATAGCGGTCCATTAAATTTTTATCGCTTAAATTGTGGGGTAACCATAAACCCAAATAACGTACCGAGATACGTAAGCAAGTGTGTGTAAATGGTTTACCACGATCTTTTGTGATATGTCGATTATCTCTGCGATCTCTCGTGTCGTATAATGTGGATTATTTTCGATTATATTTTTGATTTGGTCATCATCAACCACCAAAGTCCTACCTGAGCGCTCATGATCTTCACAAGTAGTATCACCGGCACGAAATTTCGCAAACCAATTTTGGTACACACGTTCGCTTACGGCATCTTCTCCATATACCACACATATTTTTTTTCTGGTTCGCGTTGCATTTTTCTTCTTGCGAAAATAAAAAAGCATCAAACATCGAAAATATTGTTTGTTTTACTCTATCTTTCAAAAGCCACTAAAGAAAAATTACTGACCCGATATTGATAAGCGATAGCTTAAATGGCGTAGGAAAACGTAACCATTAGGAAAAGAATATAGTTTCGGATATGAAGATGCAGCAAACACTTTCTGTTGATGATATCTACCCACAAAATAGAAATTATTTTTTAATTAATCCAATAAATTTGATTTTCCATTGATTAGAAAAAAAACTGCTCAAATAATTACGTTCGTATCAAATTGCGGCTTGCTGGAACCATCCAAACTTCTCACTTATGATCGCAATTATTGCCGCAAGTATCTGATTTTTCATCATAACTTTATATTTTGCTGCTGTCAAATTGCTATCAATGAAAAATGAACCAATTAGAACAATATTTAAACATTCAATTTTCCTGGATATTGTGTGCGTGCATGCGTGCGTGTATGAGTGCGTGTGCGTATGAGCGCGCGCGTCTTTAGTATCCAGTGATGATTAGTATCAAATTAGAATGTACAGGTTTGTTGACATGATCATTCAAAAGTTGCTTCATCCAACAAAAGTATAAAGTTAAATAAAAAATTGAGTTCTGCATCAATTCTTTGCATCATGCGCTCACAAAATTCAGTACGACGATCAAAATGATCGTTCAGTTTGCATAATGAATTTTGTACGGAAAAAAAATTTAATTTGTTTCAAAATTTGGTGCGCAGACATTAGATTAAAGTTATGTTGCTGAATTGTCTTACAGATAGAGAGATTTGAATTTTTAATAAGAAATTTTGCAACATCCAATTTTCTGGTATAGTAATTAATACTAGCCTTCACGGAATTGCACGGTTTTTCCAGTTTCTTGAGCATTTTGTTCATTCCGTAGTATATTTTAACATATATTCGTGATTTCTGAATTATGAAACGTCATGTTGGAAAGCTATGTTACGTCATATTTTGTAGATCATCATAATTTTTGTTCACATTTTTAATTTAAAAGCAAACTTTACTATATTTTTTGATGATAATTATTCATATATTATTTATAAATTATCAATTTTTTTATATGTTTTTTTAATAAGATTTTAGATAAAATTTGTCGAAAATAATGAAAATGTTTCAATTACTTATTTTAAATTATAATTTGAAATAATGATTTTATTTATCTTAGATTTGATTTTGTCAATATAGTGATGTGAAATATTAAACAATAATAAAGTCATGTAACAATTATATTTAAGTCGGCAATAAAACGCTGTCTTTAGGAATTCCTATTTCGGCAATCTTAATTTCGGAAAACCTTAACAACACTCTTCTACATCATCGGTAGAAAAAGATTGTAAAGAATAAGAATCTGCACTTCTTTTCACAAACGCGATAAAACAAGTAAGTACAACATTGTGTGGAATAAATATACGATAATATGGAATAGATTCTCTAATCACAATCAATCAGATATCTTAATATCATTAACGTCTCTTTTACGCTTCGTTGTTTCAATGTTCRTCTCYTAGAARCTTTGTTTAAGAAGCTTTTATCACTACCTTTTTAYGTTCGATTTACGYTCYAATCTTTATTTTTGCTAGGAATAAAATAAAATAAAATTTAAATAATATAAGTTAAAAAGCAATAATAATTAGTATTGTTTTCACAGTTTGATTAAAGTTTCAAACTTGCAGTATTTGTTTTTTTTTTTAAAGAGAAATATTTAACAAACAATTTTTAAAATTTTTTGGATCACTAATCATTTTCAACAAAATGCAAATACATTTTATTATAATTTTTAATAAAAAGTAATGATTATGTAAATGTAATTATATTTTATTAAAAATTATAGATTCTATATCTTTTATTTCAAATCCAACTAGTCATTTTTAAAGGAAAACAAAAGCATTTCCAGACAGCGTTTAAATTTTTACAAGGAAAAGCATTTATCCTTTTACAAGGAAAAGTATTTATAAGAAGAAGCGTTTACCATATGAAACGGAAACAACCATAAAATACTGTTATTTAAACATATATATTCTACTCTCTAGAAACTTCAATAACATTACAATGTGGCTAAATCTAACATCGGTGAACATATYCAGCAATATGATTACTATTTTACCAAGTGGATTTGGAAAATTACGTCTTGTCACTCTTCATCTGTCAAGAAATGCCCTCGGAATTTTTGGTTCAACTAAGTGGCATGGATAGAGAAAAATGCCATTAGAAGTACTTTGCATTTTTCAGATATAAGCATAATTTCGTAAGTTATATTACAACTATTGAAACGTGACAAGGAAAATTGGTAAAATAATTTTATCATATAGAAATATGTAGTTAACACAATGTGGTTAACACTATCATAATCATTAACTATTTACAGCTAACTAAATTACCATTTCATCGGTAGACTAAATGCTATAACAACTTTGAATGTTTCTCAAAACATGTTGAGGAGCTTACCACAAAGTATTGAAAACATAAAAAAATCTTAACATTTTAGATATGTCATTCAACAAATTACTGTATTTACCAATATCTATGCTTCTATTTAAAAAATTGGAATATGTAGATATTATACTGAATCTATTTTGAACCCAAGAAAATGAGCAGAATAATGAACAAAATAATGAGAAGAATAAAGGCGCGTGTGCAAAGACAATATATGGCTGCGTTTAGCAAAGAAARCAGCTCAGTTAACGCTCAATGATTCTTTACAATTGGTTTCTACATTTAGATCTAGAAAATAATTAAAGACGAGAACCATATTAAGGAATCAGAACGCTTACCGAGCTGCTTTTTCTGCTGAACGCAACCAATGATAATACAAAACAAAAAGTATTAATATGAAAATATTTAACACAAAAATTTGACGTTAATAAATCAAATATAACATCCATAATATTATTTAGTACTATTGACTATTTGATTTGTTATAATTTGTACATTTGCTTTTTCTTCTTTCTCTYTTCTTCCAAAATTTCTGTAAATATGTTTTCCTTTCTTACTTTAAAAGCAAACTCTAACATATTTTTCCTTCGATATATTTATGTGTACATGTGTTTTATCAATTATCAATTTTCTTAATTAATTCTTTGTGAGATTTTAGATCGAATTTGTTGAAAAGCGACCAAAATGTTATTTCAATTATTTATTTTAAATCACAGTTTGAAATACTGATCTTATTTACTTCAGGTTTGATTCTGATGTACCAATGTGAAACGATAAACAATAATAAATCGTAACAATTATCAAGGTCCACAAAGGAACATTGTCTTTAGAAAGTCCCATTTCGGCATGAAAACTTCAATAACGTTTTATTACATTACTGATCGGAAGCTTGTAAGGAATAAGAATCTACATTTCTTTTTGCAAACGACAAAATAAGTAAGTATACAACAATATGGAATAGATTTCCTAATGACAATCGATCAGATAATTCAACTAAAATATATTAAAATTCAAATAATATAAAAGTTAAAGCAATAACATTTAGTACTGTTTCCACGATATATGTAAAATTTGATCCATGTAATGTCTATCATTTTTTAACAAAAAATATTTATTTGATTAGCTGTGGCTATAACAACAAATAGTTTTTAAATTTTGAATCACTACATTAAAATGTCACAAAATATTAACTTCTTCATAATTTATAATTGTAAGATAACACATAATTACAATAATATGTACATGGAAAAATAATTTTGCTAAAACATCTCAAAATTTAGCTACACAGTTCTGAAAATAATTTTGTTGGACTATCAAAATAATTCTATAGGATGATTAAGCTGGTATCAAAACATTTTGCAGCATTACTCATTATGTCATACATAATTACTCATTATGTCATACATAATTACTTTGATAATTCAATGAAATTATTTTTAGATCTATATCTAGTTAAATTTTCTGATATTTTAGCAAAATCGTTGTCTCCGTGCAATAACAAAAAAACAAATAGTCTAAAGCTGATCTAGAATTCTAGTTGAACTTCTTTCAAGAACTGTAGTATGATACAGAACTTATATGGTACAGAACTTATTATAATAAAATATATTTATATTTTAGTGTAATTTTCATAAAATATACATACAATTACAATATAAATTGTAAATGTACTTTTGTTAAATATTATACTATACTTATCTTAATTTTATTTTAATTATAAATTCTTCTTGTCTTATCTTAAATTCAAATAGTTATTTTCAATGGAAAACAAAAGTGTATCCAAAAGGAAGCATTTAAATTTAGAGCATGTAAACCAGATGATGACAGTATGTTTTTATTTGAACATATATAACCCATTATCTAAAAACTTCAATAACATTACAAGGTGGTTAAATCTAACATATGTGAACTTATCAAACAATATGATTACTATCTTACCAAGTGCGTTTGGAAAATTACGTCTTAATTGCCTCGATCTGTCACAAAATCGTCTCGGTACTTTTGGTTCAACTAAATGGCCATGGATAAAGCAAAATATCATTGAAAACACTTTGCCTTTTTTTGATGTAAGCAATAATTCCGTAAGTGATATTACATCCAATTATTGAAATATGATAAGTAAAATTGATAAAATAATCGATATTATTATACAGTATAGAAATACGTAGATAACACATTATCATCATCATAATCATTAACTTATAACTATTTATAGCTAACTACATTGCCATTATATATCGGAAGACTAAAAGCTTTAGTAAGTTTGATTGTTTCTTACAACATGTTAAAACGTTTACCAGAAAGCATTGGAAATATACAAAATCTTTTGATTTTGGATTTGTCATATAACAAATTAATGTATTTACCCGTAGTTATGATTCATTTACAAAATCTGCTATATTTAGATATTTCAATGAATCCATTTCAAATCCACAAGCTTCATATGCTGTATCGGATACGAGTACGAGTACAAAGCCTTGTTGAATTGTCAGCTAATATTGTGCTACAATACAGGTTTGTTGTTTCTTTCAATTTGTCACACACAAACAAACAAACACACACACGCACACACACACACACACACACACACACACACACACACACACACCAACGCCCGCGCGCGTGTGTGTGTGTACACAAAATGTTTCTTTTCACGTATTCACTTTGTTTAAAAAAAAGTTAATCTTTAAAAGTGTTGTGATAGCTAATTGTTTTAATTCTAAAATTTTTTAATTATAAAATACAAATAAAAATAAAATGTGCTATTACAACTGTCAATTTTTATTATAAAAAAATTAACTTTCATTTAAACAAAAAATTTTGTAACAAAGTAGATACGTGAAAAGAGACTCTTTGGTGTGTGAATGTGTGTGTGTGTGTGTGTGTGTGTTTGTATCTTATTAAGAAAAATTTACTATGAATTTTTATTTAAACCTTAATTACAAAAATGTTTCATGCAAAAATTGAAATATTGTTATAACTGATGACATTTTTCGACATTTACATTAATGAAAAATGCAGTATAATAAATTTACCAGAAACACTAATAAAAACAATGCGACAAATGAGACAAATGTAAATTGTAATTCGATATAATATTTAATATGTTATAAATCAAAATAATATTTCTAGAATACCATATGATGCAATATTACCCTCTACATTAGTGCAATTCTTGGAAGAAGCGAAATATTGCTGTGTTTGCAATTGTGTTGGCGTCGATCTCTTACCTGTATATGCGTTACAGAACGTTTATAAACTAGCTAATTACGTGGTATATGAACTTGTATGTAAAATGATAGTATTTAAAGGTTATTGTTGTCCACTTTTTTGCGAAAATAATCCAAAGTTGGGTTTACCTCGAAACATTCAAATATTTGCCTTTATCATTCATAAAAAGTTACTTAGAACTATCAGAAATGTGACTGACTAATCTACGCAATTTAATTATACATAAATTGTAWAATAATACGATTATAATAATTTTATATGATAAATTCTGTAATGTATCTGTTAACATTATATTGTTTTCCAATAATTCTTTTATTGGTAATCAGTTACATTTATACTTGGACAGAAAACATTAATTTCCTGGAAAAAATTTTATTTATATGGACATATTTTATATATAATTGTATATAAAATATGTCAATACATAATTATACATAATTATTATGTATTATATATAATTATATATAATTGTATATAATTGTATATAATTTTATATAATTTTATATGAAACATTTTTCCCGGGTTATTATAGGATTTATAGATTACAATTAATAATTGACAATTAAGAAGCTATTCTCCATATTCAGAAAATTGACATTCATAAAAATGCGACTCAGATCTGACATTATCAAGATTATTAGCATTTGACTTATCTTCTACCGCACGTAATTATATATTTTTTATCTGTTAATGTAATTTTCATCTATTAATGTAATTCATTTTTAATAATAAAAATTGATTAGCAAAATTTCGTGTAGTCATATTTATATTCGTGATAATTAATCATGAATTAATTGATATTATATATATAATATTTGTGGAATATTAAAATTGTTATAACTCGAAGACTATACACGATTATTAAAAGTATCCAGATTATGTGAATCGCATAGCAACCGCGCAAAATGCTGAGAAATGGCGACCGCGCGAAGACTATTTGGGAAAGCGAAAGATTTTGTAAAATTAAAAGATCGAAGGCAGGAGATAGGGCAAAAGCTAAGAATATTGCGAAAAGCGGAAAACATCACGGAAGTACAAGCCAAGAATTTCAATTCTAAAAGTCTTCGCTTGCACTTGGATTTCGAACTCATTTTTTCGCAATAGGTCTTGGAACTCTTTGAATAGTACTGGGACAATGATCGTATGCACCAATCAATAACCTAAAATACGGGGTTTGAAAGAAGAAACCGCTAAAGAGCAGCGGGCATTAATAAATATTATCAAACAAATAAAATGGAGTGGTCCACTGCGCTTTCAGATTCCTTAATCCAATCCTTATCTCGCAACTATCCCGTGCCTCTCTGCCAAAAGCAGAACATTTTGATATCAGGCAGCAGCCATAAGAGAAAATACTGGTAAATTATAATAATTATTTTATTACAAAGCGATAATATGTATTAATATAAAAAAATAATGTATAATTGATAATATATAATATAATACAAATATACTGTAATATTTTGTGTATATGTACGTGTATATTATAACAATGTGTATATAATGCATATATAGTGCAATATAATAATATTATATTTTAKTTTGTATATTATTATTTTTATTATATATACAGAGTTACTTAAGCCAGATCGGCCACTGAACATCCATAGTTTTGGAGATAGGAAGAAATGCTTGAAGTAAAAGTATATATTTATAGTATCGAGAAGGACATCAAGCGAACATGGTGAACATTTTTTTCTCAAATAGAGATGTTCAAGAAATTCGAAGATAATTTTAATTTTTTAAACAAAAGTATGCAGTAAACATTTGTAACTCTTTTCATAATCAAGGTGATCAACACAAAAAGAAGTTGGAAAATGAAAATTGATCTCGTGAATGTTCCCGTAATATATATTATTAATTAGATCATCACTCTAATGTTATTAAACAAATTCTAGTAAAACGTTCAATGGGTACAATCTGCAGATGTTCAAAATAATGATCGTCCACAGCAAGACACTGTCTAAAACATTTACCCATAAATGCGTTACATAAGTTGAATTGTATTCTGGTTGATTGCCGCACAAACTCGTTCTATGTATTTCCACATGTCTTCTTTAATAATCGGTCATGATACACATCTTTCAATTTCTTTCATAAAAAATTTAATTATATATATATATATATATATATTATATTGTCGCAACAATTAATTAACTAAAGCGCCAAACTGTCAAAGCTAGGTCTTCGTGCTGAAATTTCTTATGTGAA
>JANQDE010000124.1:194279-206036 GCA_037157785.1 Cephalotes varians
TAAATAAAAATAGAATTATTATTGAGCACTGACAACTAGCTTTGACCGTATTTGGCCGTGTTTTAAATTGTCATGATGTTCTCATATATCGGTCGATAGAAATTTGTTAAATGTAAATAATGTTTAGTTCTGTTCAGATGTTTTAAATTATAAATATCTTTTATTTATAATATTGTATAACATTGACTAAATACAACAAACTGGAAAAATTTTGAGTAATTTTATATTATATTATTTTATACATGAACGTAATGAGTATAACGTAAACTTCTCTCGTAACAATTTTATTGACATATAGAATACATTTTTTATTTATAAAATTTCAAGATAATTCTAATAGTATAAGCTATTATGCTATTGTGCCCGCAGCTTTTAATAATCTTTTTTTAATAAAATTGATTAATAAGTATCTCTATAAACAATAAAATTATTTATTATATCTACATCTTAATATTTTTTTTTGAAAAATTAGTTCCCATGTTATCGTTTTCTAAAATGTAGAATTTATTTATYTTTCCAACATTTGAGACCATGTCATCCCGTTGACTTGCGAATATAAGGAATATATTTACATACATATTAAAATAACGTATAAACTTATTAATATTTATAATTTTTAAATTGTTGACATTTTTTCATGTACATAATTTTTATAAAAAATGTTAAGTACTTTATCATGTAGAAWTGTACATAATTTTTTAAAAACTAAATTTAGAGATGTTATCGACTTTAAAATAAAAATTTATTACTTTTATTCAAAGACATGTGGAAAAAATAATGTATATTAATATATGAAGCCACATCCCTTCTTATCACTGAATAAAACGACAAGGAAGAAGATAACTTAAAGGCATACAACAAAAAGATATTTTTTAAATTGAGTAATATTTAACATAATAGACATTTATTTTTCACGTAATGTATCATGTATAATATTATATAAAGCATAAGCTATTAATTTGCAATCTATATTTGAATTTTTATCACTAAATTCGGGATTCACCGTCGCCGCTGCCGTTCTCTCATAAATCCTTGTAGCCTTATCATAGTGAAATCGCTAACTTCTAGGGATCGGTATGCAAGGMAAAGATAATTTTTACTAGCAGGCATCGAGACATAATTTTAAAGATTAAGTAATACATTTTCAATATATTTAYTTATCATATAACGCATTATGTACAATATTAATTAAAGCTGTTCATTCGCAATCTATCAATAAATTTTTATCATAAATTTTGCGCAAAATATTCACCGCATTTATTGGTGATACAATTTTGACGTAAATAAATAGGTTGCAAATTGCTTAAATTTTTTAACATAATTAAAGAAGCGTCTAAAGATTAAATTTTTTATTTGTACAATACGTTTTCTGACATAGTTCAAATAATTGGATAAGTTTTAGTTGTAAAGAGAGCTTGGGACGCAAGTCATTCATTTTTTTTCGTTTTAAACATTTCATCACATATATATGTATAACTTATTAATCGATTCTATAACATAAGAAAGAAAAAATTTCATATTAAATGTTTAAATATTTATTTGTAAAAACCCGGAAAAAAATTTTTTTTATAAGAATATATATAAATATACATATATTAACATAAATAAACATATATAATTATATACAAAATATGCCTATATATGTTCATATATCCTTCTTTTTTTTATAAAATTACTATTTGATACAAAATAATAGTAATGAGAAAACACAAAAAATAATTAAAAATTAATTTTTATATTATTTAAAAAAGAATTAATTTTAAAAAATAAGAAAAAATTGTATATATAATTATATAATGATCTACATATAATTATTCTTGGTGCTTCCATGCCGCGCGGTCAAGTATAATACTGATCGGTGCGGGATTCCGACGAGTGAGATGCCGATCGACGACAATCGGTCCTTGTCGGTCATCTTCGGCACGCGCGTGTTCAAAATCATCGTCATGATTTTTCGGGCGCAATACGTTCTCTGTTATCTTGTCAAGAAAAATCGTTGAAACGATTTTGCGTTTTTAAAACGTTTTCAAAGCGCATCGTTACACTTTTGTGTACTAACTACGGCAATTGTAATCAGACGATTCGCTGTCCGTATGGGGTCATCCCATCTTCCTATTGCAATTCATGGTGATAAGCAATCAACCAGGAAGCGCAAGACTTTTCGCGCAAGATCTTGTTAACTTCCATGGCATTGGGTTTGCAAAAATGTAATGTATGAGAACGKTTYCCTKTTTYAGCASCGCYACTTCTTTCACGACAAATCTTCTAACGATGAATCTTTGCAAATCCACAAACGTTGATATGATCATGATGAACAATTTTTKGAAAATGCACYTTATCGCAAAATCTCGATTTTTTAATCTCTTATATTGAGAAGTTGGAAATATTTGCAGACAGAATTTATGTGATCTTGCACTACATTGGACAACGARTTGTGTTCGACTCTATCATGTATAATGAAACATCAACGCATTCAGCGTGTCTATCAGACAATTTTGTGCGACACACCTGCGCTTATGTGTCGTTCTGCAACGCCGGCATTCTCGCGGCGTGTGGGTGCGGGCTAACAGATCGCTATCGCGTTTGTGGCATAGATGGATTATTAGAAGTCCTGAAATGGTATCGAACAAGRTCTTACATGTGGAAAGGTGATAAGAGGAAGCGATTTCTCTAAGTTTTTGCAAAAGTTATATGCACGCATCACCAACAGCGAAAGACGCTTTTGTTTGTATTAATAACGAGCTAACGAYATATCGAATTGTTTAAAATATCTTTTATATGACGAATATCGCAAAATGTTTTGAATATGTTATTTGGAATAAAAAAATTCTTGAATGTGTTGGAAGTCTTAAATTTTTTGAACATTAAAAATTTTTTGGAGAATAAATATTGATATTGATATTCTGARATATTTTCTCATAAAAAATTCTTTAAGTAATGCACAACCATATGAAACAATAATGTAACAAAATTTAATTGAAAACAATAAATACCGTTTAGCAAAATACTGCGTTTAGCAAAGAAAGCAGCTCAGTGAACGCTCAATGCTACTTTATAATTGGTTTAGATCCAGGAAAGAACTGAAGACGATAACCAATCATATTAAGGTTCCTGAGTAATCACTGCGGCCATATTGAATTGTGACGTCACAAGCGAGAAATGATACGTAAAAGTTTCTTGCGTGCTATTTCTAAATAAATAGAATTTGATCTAAATAAAAGAAACTAACGAGATCGCTTTAGAACACTTGTAAAAATGAGTTGAAGCTATCCTTTTTCTCTCTGACAGTCAGTAAATGGTCATAAACGGCAYGTAAAGTGAAAATGGTTACGCATGCGCATTAAGTAAATGCATTTCACTTTTTATCACCTTTTACGACCATTTACTGACTGYCAGAGAGAAAAAAGATAGCTTCGACCCATTTTTACAAATATTCTGAAGTGATCTCGTTAGGTCCTTTTATCCAAATTCTATTTATTTAGAAATGGCACGCAAGAAACTTTTACGTGTCATTTCTCGCTTATGACGTCACGATTTAATAGCCGCGTTGAGGAGTCAGGAGCCTTAAGAAATCAAAGCTTACCGAGCTGCTTTCTCTGCCGAACGCAGCCAATGATAATACAAAACAAAAAGTATTAATATAAAAACATTTAACGCAAAAATTTGACGTTAATAAATCAAATATAACATCCATAATATTATTCAGTACTATTGATTATTTGGTTAGTTGTAATTTGTACATTTACTTYTTCTTTTTCCTCTCTTCTTCCAAAATTTCTGTAAATATGCTTTCCTTTCTTTAAAAGCAAACTTTAACATATTTTTCCTGCGATATATTTATGTGTACATGTGTTTTATCAATTATCAATTTTCTTAATTAACTCCTTAATTAACTGTGAGATTTTAAATCAAATTTGTTGAAAAATGACCAAAATGTTATTTCAATTATTTATTTTAAATCATAGTTTGAAATACTGATCTTATTTACTTCAGGTTTGATTCTSATGTAACAATGTGAAACGATAAACAATAATAAAGTCAAATCCTAACAATTATCAAGGTCCACAAAGGAACATTGTCTTTAGAAAGTCTCATTTCGGTATGAAAACTTCAATAATATCCTTTTACATTACTGATCGGAAGCTTGTAAAGAATAAGAATCTACATTTCTTTTTGCAAACGACAAAATATATAAGTATATAACAATATGGAATAGATTCCCTAATCACAATCGATCAGATATTTCAACTAAGGTATAGTAAAATTGAAATGATATAAGAGTTAAAACAATAATATTTAGTATTGTTTCTACGATATATGTAAAATTTTAAATATGCAATATTTATCATTTTTCAACGAAAAATATTTATTTGATTTGTTGCAGCTATAGCAAGAAATAGTTTTCAAATTTTGGATCACTACATTGAAGTGTCATAACATATTGATTTCTTCATAATTTTATAATTGTAATAAAATAACACATAATTACAATGAAATATACATGGAAAAAATGATTTTACTAAAATATCTGAAAATTTAGTTATAGTATATGCTATATAAGTTATAATATAGTTCTGAAAATAATTTTGTTAGATTATTACAATAATTATAGWCTTAAGCTGGTTACTAGAATGCCAAAACATTTTGCAGCATTACTCATTGTGCATAATTACTTTGATAGTTCAATGAAATTAATTTTAGATCTATATCTAGTTAAAKTTTCAGATATTTTAGCAAAATTGTTCTCTCCGTGCAATAACAAAAAAACAAACAGTCTAAAGCTGATCTAGAACTCTAGTTGAACTGCATTCAAATACTGTAGTATGATACAGAACTTATATAGTACAGAACTTGTTATAATAAAATGGAATTATATTTTATTGTAATTTTCATAAAATATACATAAAATTACAATATAAATTGTAAATATACTGTTGTTAAAAATTATACTATACGTATCTTATCGTAATTTTATTTTAATTATAAATTTTTTTTATCTTATCGTAAATTCAAATAGTTATTTTCAATGGAAAAGAAAAGTATATCCAAAAGGAAGCATTTAAATTTAGAGTACGTAAACCGGATGATGATAGTATGCTTTTATTTAAACACATATAACCCATTCTCTAAAAACTTCAATAACATTACGAGATGGTTAAATCTGACAGATGTGAACTTATCAAACAATATGATTACTATCTTACCTAGTGCGTTTGGAAAATTACGTCTTAGCAGTCTCGATCTGTCACAAAATCGTCTCGGTACTTTTGATTCAACTAGATGGCCATGGATAAAGCAGAATGCCATTGAAAACACTTTGCTTTTTTTAAATATAAGTAATAATTCCGTAAGTGATGTTATATCCAATTATTGAAATATCACAAGTAAAACTGATAAAATAATCGATATTATAGAAATATGTAGATAACACATTACCATCATCATAATCATTAACTGATAACTATTTATAGCTAACTATATTGCCATTATATATCGGAAGACTAAAGGCTTTAATAAGTTTGAATGTTTCTTACAACATGTCAAAACGCTTACCACAAAGTATTGGAAATGTACAAAATCTTATCATTTTGGATTTGTCATATAACAAATTATTGTACTTACTCGTAGCTATAATTCATTTAAATCTGCGATATTTAGATATTTCAATGAATCCATTTCAAATCCACGACTATCATGTGCATCGGATAGGAGTACAAAGCCTTTTTAAATTGTCAGCTAATATTGTGTTACAATACAGGTTTGTAGTTTCTTTCATACACATGCACGCACGCATGCGCGCACACACACTTTCACTAATTATTTTGTTACACAATTTTTTGTTTAAATAAAAGTTAATCTTTAATAAAAATGTTGTGACTATTTTTTTAATTATAAAATACGAATAAAAATAAAATGTGCTATTACAACTGTTAATTTTTATTATAAAAAAATTAACTTTCATTTAACAAAAAATTTTGTAACAAAGTAGATACGTGAAAAGAGACACTTTGATATGTGTGTGTGTTTGTAGCTTATTAAGAAAAATTTACTTTAAATTTTTTATTTAAAGCTTAGTTATGTAAATGTTTTATGCAAAAATTGAAATACAGTTATAACTGATGACATTTACGTTAATGTAAAATGCGATTATATGATAAATTTACCAGAAACACTATAATAAAAAAAATGTGACAAATGAGACAAATGTAAATTGTAATTCGATATAATATAATATGTTGTAAATCAAAACATTTTTCTAGAGTACCATATGATACAGTATTACCCTCTATATTAGTGCAATTCTTGGAAGAAGCAAAATATTGCTGTGTTTGCAATTGTATTGGCGTGGATCTCTTACCTATATATGCGTTACATGAGGTTTATACACTAGCTGGTTACGTGTTATGTGGACTTGAAACGATATTATTTAAAGGTTACTGTTGTCCATTTCTTTGCGAAAATAATCCAAAGTTGGGTTTACCACGGAACATTCGAATGTTTGCTTATATCATTCATAAAAAGTTATTTAGAGTTATCAGAAATGCGAATGACTACGCTATGATAATCTACGCGATTGATTACATACATAAATTGAATGATAATATGATTGAATGATTATATATGATAGTAATTATATATGATGAATTCTATAGTATATCTGTCAACATTATATTGTTTTCCAATAATTCTTTTATTGGTAATCAGTTACATTTATATTTGGGCAGAAAACATTGATTTCCGGGAAAAGATTATATATATATATATGCATATATGGACATATTTTATATATAATTGTATATAAAATATGTCAATAATTATGTATAATATTATATATTTACATATAATTGTATATAATTTTATATAAATTTATATGAAACATTTTTTCCCGAATTATTATAGGATTTATAGATTGACAATTAATAAGTTTATTCCCCATATTTAGAAAATTGACATTCATAGAAATATGATTCAGATTCATTATCAGGATTATTAGCATTTGATTTATCTTCTATTGTATATAATTATATAATTTTTATCTGTTAATGTAATTTTCATCTATTAATGTAATTCATTTTTAATAATAAAAATTGATTAGCAAATTTTCATTTGAATAGTCATATTTATATTCGTGATATTAATCATGACATTCTATTTATATATTTGTGTAACATCAAAATTGTTATAGCTCGAAAGGCTATACACGATTATTAAAAGTTAGTCTTCTATGATATTTGTATTTGATTATTAGAAGTGTCTAGATTAAATGGATCGCATAGCAACCGCGCAAAAAGCTGAGAAATGGCGACCGCGCGAAGACTATTAAGAAAGCGGAAAATTTTGTGAAATCAAAAGACCTATCGAAGGCGGAAGATAGGGCAAAAGCTAAAACTATTGCGAAAAGCGAAAAAAATCACGGAAGTAGAAACCAAGAACTTCAATTATAAATGTCTTCGCTTGCACTTGGATTTCGAACTTATACTTTCGCAATAGGCCTTCGAACTCCTTCAGCAGCACTGGGACAATGATCGTTCGGATTGATCTGAAATACGGGGTTAAAAAGGAGAGATCGCTAAAGAGCGGCGGGTATTAATAAATATTGTTAAACAAATAAAACGGAGTAGTCCACTGCGTTTTCAGATCCCGTTTTTGCGGGATAAAGAGATCTTTATCTGGCAACGACTCCCGACTATCCCGTGCTCCTCTGTCGAAAGCACAACATTTTGATATCAGGCAACAGCCATAAGAGAAAATATTGGTAAATTATAATAATTATTTTATTACAAAATGATGATATTGATATAAAAAATAATATATAATTAATAATATATAATGTAATACAAATATACTGTAATATTTTGTGTATATGTACGTGTATATTATAACAATGTGCACATAATAATATTATATTTTATTTTGTATATTATTATTTTTATTATACATACAGAGTCACTTAAGATCGGACACTGAATAACATCCATAGTTTGGGAGATAGCAAGAAATGCTTGAAGGAAAATTATTAGTATCGAAAAGGACATCATGCAATGATGAAGATTTTTTTTCTCAGATAAAAATGCTCAAGAGAAGCTTAGAAAATAATTTTCATTTTTTTAACAAAAGTATTCAGTAAATATTTGTAACCCTTTTCATAATCAAGATCACTCAATTATCAACACAAAAAAAGTTGAAAAATGAAAATTTATCTCGTGAATGTTTTCGAAACATATATTATTGGTTTTATTAATTAGATCATCATTCTGATGTTATTAAACAAATTCTAGTAAAATGTTTAAGATTTAATGGAAACAATCTGCAGATGTTCAAAATAATGATCGTCCACAGCAAGACACTGTCTAAAACATTTACCCATAAACTGCGTTACATAAGTTGAATTGTATTCTGATTGCCATACAAACTCGTTCAATTATGTCTTCTTTAATAATCGGTCATGACATACATCTTTCAATTTCCCCTATAAAAAATTTAACGGTGTCAAATTTAGCGATCGTGATGGCCATTTATGATTCCTCATTCGATTGAAAATCCAATGATTTTTAAATTTTCTATTCAAAAGGGCAGTTACAACACATATGGAATATGCTGGACAATGTTGGTAAAAGAGTTTGCCAAACGTGTAAATGGAATATTTTCTAACAAAGTAAGTAATATTTCTATTAAAAATATTTCATGTTTTTTAACTTCTTTCGTTTGACCTTGCGAAACTTGATTGACCATTGAAGCTGTCTTGGAAAGCTGTATTGGATATCTACACTCGCAGGTATCCAATAATGTATGGTTCTATTTTAAAAAATAAAAATAATCTTCAAATTTTTTAGGCGCTTACGCTTGAAAAAGAAAGTTCATGGCATCGTATGATGCCAACCTTGATTAAACCCTTAAACAATTTTTAATTCAAGCATTTTTTCCTATCATCAAAACTATGGGTATTATTTAGATGGCCGATCTTAACTCACCTTGTACACACAAATACACACACGCGCGCGCGCAAATATATATATACAAATATATATACAATATTTATTGTTTATTTATTATATTATTATTTTTATAAAATTAATTACGTTATAATGTTGTATATTATTAACATCTACATATAGATATTTTACGCAGTGTCCGCATTAAATGCGCCCCAATATGTATTCAAATTTATGTTTTAGACCGAACTTTTCAAATCTGTGTAAATCGTATAGATTTATTTTTCGAATTATTAAAAATATCAAGCATTTACGATTTATTTAACTTTAATAAATATAGAAAAACGGGGGAAGAAATGTATTGATTATTTATTTGTATTACTTTAGACTTACTCGAATTTTTCATTTTTTATTGAATATAATTTTATAAAGTTATTTCTTAGATACATAATGAGATATACGTGAGAAATGCGATTTTTCTTATTCTTATTCTAACAGCATTGACGTTGATATCGACGCAAAACATTTTCAAGCACAAGAAATTTAATAATAAGAATAATAAGAAGTTTAACAGTTTATTGTGAAATTTGATTTTGATTCCTACAATTGTTGAAAAGCCAACATTACATGAGTATGAAGTTGTGAAAGAGCTTATGCTCGTAAGTTTTACAACTACGCAAAGTAACAAATTTATTATTCTAATATTTTTTGCAAAGCCTCAAAAATCGGCTCGCGATCCACCAATGAAACGCAATCCATATTTTGGGAATACTGTGTTAAACTTACAGCACATGCATTTTTTCTTGCTGGATGGCTAGCTAGATTTGCTTATTGGCACGGCTTATTGCCATGTTGCTAACCATGTTGCTGACTTGGCTTCAGATAGTCCGAGTTTTCATGATGTTGATTGAGAAATTAACTCTTGAAACATAACGCTTGAAAAAAAGCTTCAGCTTCTAAACTTGGATAAATAAATATCAGATCGTTGCTGCTGCAATATATCGAAAAAATGCAATTAAAATCTAATTTTTATGTTTATTTTTCTTTCCATTTTTTATGCAACATACGGACATTGTATTTGTCTGCATTTAAGAACCCTTCTCTGTAAAGGACATAAAATTAAGTGTTTTTCAAAAGTGATTTGTAGATAAATGGTGAAATCAAAGTGTGTAATAGTTTGAGATCATTTTTATTGATTTTAACATAAGTTTTATGTATTTGTTGCTTAATTATTACGTATAATATAGGCAATAGAGTGTAGTGGTGTCAAAATTTCCGAGGTCTCTGTCGTTGTAAAAAATTTGTTGTTCAATAAAGTTAGAACAGAAAATCAATGTCTTTTATAATTAATAATGAGTTTTTAACTGCATAAACTAAAAAAAATAGAAAATAATAATTTTTCACTAAACAACGTTATGAAAGAAAACAGTTATTTTTTTTTTAAATTTTTGTGCTTTTTCGTTGTAAATTAATAAAACTATTTAAGTTCTAATAATAAAATTCTTAGTTCATACAGTAAAGGCACTTAATTCAAACAAGCATCTCAAATTTCAAGTCGGATTATTAATATGGGAGTTTTATACAATAGCTTCAAAAGCATAGTTTCGAGAAAAACGCGTTTAAAGTTTGTTCCAACATGTTCAGAACAATATAAAAAAAATTCAGTTTGTCTACTTTCAATCAGCTGTTCTTGGGCGAGACAAACATCTTTTCTTCGTAGTACTGATATTTTTCACTTTGTCTTTCTTCACGTGCTAATACCTCACAGTTCCGATTTAATCTTAAGCGTGCTTTATACGTATCGCTCACTTTGACCGTAAATAATTTTGTCTACGATCAGAATCTAACAAAAACCTAATGAAATCCTACTCTACACATTTTAATGTATCGATTTATGTGAAAAAAAAAAATAGATTTTTTGAAAATTCTAGACCGAGAAGAACCCTTAAGTATATGATATTTGGTGCAAAGAAAATACTTTGTTACGTGATCTAGCCCCAGATTAATAAAAAAAAAAAATCAAAATTGATCTTGAAATCTTCGAAACGCCTTTACTTATAAAAAAATTTATACATTTAGATAATAACTCTCTCAATGTTATACAACTTTTGAATATAACAATTTTTCGTATATCTTAAAAGTTTTCGAAGTGTGAAAGTTCAGTGTCCTACCCTTTATATATTTAATATAAATTTTGTATTTATTATTTTTAAATAAGTGTTTTATTTTTTTTAATAAAATGTACAATCGTAAATTTAAAAAAAAATTTTTTTAAAAGTAACAGTTCAAAATTATAAAACATGCAATGATAACTTTATCAAAATTTAAGTTTATAAAAGTAAATTTATTTTTACTCTGATGTTTTAAATCATAAATACTTCTTACTTATATAATATTGAAATAGATGTAAAAAAGTTTTGAATAATTTTATTTTTCTTATAAATAAAACTAATTTCTTTTTTATATTATTATTAGCAAATAGATTATTTTATTTACAAGAATTCACGATTTTAATAGTATAAAGTGTTCCGGTTAATTTTGAAAGCTTGACTGTAGCTACAAATCTACTAGAGATATTTTGAAAATACATCATTTCAAAGCATGGATATTTCAACAAATAATTTTTACGAATGCACATATCTTGTGCATTTGTAAACATAACCACTTTTCAGTTTTTTTTATTGAAAATGAAATATGATAAACAGCATTTTCACTTATTATTTCATTTATTATTTGATTGCTTTAATACGAAAGAAACAGCTGCCGTAGCTCACTGATTAATCTCAGAAACTTATTAACTATTCTGAGTTTGCTCCAKYWRAWA
>JANQDE010000124.1:206148-240136 GCA_037157785.1 Cephalotes varians
ATTGYKGGKKGRAAMYYMAWTTGACGCTTGAAGAATTAGTTGAAACATTAAATGTTGATAAATCAACGTTTTTGATCGTTTACACGCAATGGAAAAGATTCAAAAAGAAAGCAAATAAGTTCTACATGACTTGTTTGAATTATTCAACTATTCAAAATTGTTTAATCATTGCCCTTCATTGTTTTCGGATCACAAAAAGAAATAGTTTTTACAACTTGTTGCATCGTCAGTTATAATTTGTATCAATTGAAAAATGAATCTACTATAATAATCTTGAGCATAAAAAAATAGGTAAATCCAGGTTATCGACATMGATTTCAAAAMACAATACTCACKGAAATAAGGTTTTGTTATAYATTTAGTAGAATATAAAAGGCATCATATTTGCGTRTAATGAGCTACTGAAACTRAATCAAACAGTTATTATTGAGCGTTARCAATTAATTGAATTGTACTTTCARCGTCTAGAAACCTCCAATCATAGCTCAAAGAAAACGCAAAGTGATTTTGTTGCCCAATGCTCAATCACGTGTTGCAAAAGTCATTAAAGATACGTTATCGGCACTTCAATGGGAAGTCTTACCATCACTTACTCATTCCGCGTATTTATTTGTCTGTGCTCCTTCAGATTATCATTTATTTCGATCGATGCAGCACGGCCTTGCCGACCAACAATTGAAAACAWATGAAGAAATAAAAACAATGACTCGATGAATGGATTGTTTTACAGAACAAACATTTTTTTATCGAATTCATTTATCGTCAGAAAAAGTTACAGCTAACGATAGAATATATTTTGAACAAAATAAACTTTAACGTTTTTCTAAAATAAATGTGTTTTGTAAAAAATCTCTCAAAACTAATCGGAACACCTATAATATTTCATGTATTTTATTAGTTAATAATCCCACAGACAGTAATTAGGCGACAATAAATCAAATGATCAAAATGGCCACTCAAACTTTCTGTTTCCCACTTTCCATCAATTAGAAAAAAAATTGCTCAAATAATTACGAAAGTTCGTATCAAATTGCGGCTTTGCATCATCCTGCTAGAACCAGCCAAACTTCTTACCTACGATCGCAATTATTGCCGTAAGTATCTAATTTTTCATCATATCTTTATACTTTGCTGCTGTCAAATTGCATCAATAAAAAATGAACCAATTAAAACATTATTTAAACATTAAATTTTCCTGAATATTGTAGGCGCGCACGCGTGTGTGTGCACGCGTGTCTCTAGTATCCAATGATGATTACTATCAAACTAGAATTTACAGATTTGTTGACATAATCATTCTATTCAAAAGTTGCTTTATCCGACAAAGCTATMAAGTTAAATAAAACGTTAAGTTCTGCATCAATTCTTCGCATCATGAGCTCACAAAATTCAGTACGACGATCAAAATCATCATCATTCAGTGTGCAGTTCATTCAGTGTGTCAGTTTGCACAATAAATTTTGTACGGATAGAATTTAATTTGTTTCAAAATTTTGTGCACAGACATTAGATTAAAGTTACGTTGACTGAATTGTCTTACAGATAGAAAAATTTGAAATTTTACTAAGAAATTTTGCAACATCCAATTTTTCTGGTATAGTAGTTAATATTAGCCTTCCTGGAATTGCACGATTTTTCAGTTTCTTGAACGTTTTGTTCATTCTGTAGTATATTTTAACTTATTCGTGATTTTTGAATGAAATGTCATGTTGGAAAGCTACGTTATTTCATATTTTGTAGATACATCACAATTTTTGTTCACATTTTTAATTTAACAGCAAATTTCATATATCTTTTTGATGATAATTATTCATACATTATTTATCAATTACTAATTTCTTTTATATGCTTTTTAATAAGATTTTACATAGAAATTCGTCGAAAATAATCAAAATGTTTCAATTACTTATTTTAAATTATAGTGTGAAATAGTGATCTTGTTTATCTCAGATTTAATTTTGTCGATGTAGTGATGTGAAATAGTAAACAATAATAAAGTCATGTAATAATTATGTTTAAGTCGGCAATAAAACGCTATCTTTATGAATTCCCATTTCGGCAACCTTAATGTCGGAAAACCTTAACAACACTCTTCTACATCATCGGTAGAAAGAATTGTAAAGAATAAGAATTTGCACTTCTTTTCACAAACGCGTTAAGACAAGTAAGTACAACATTGTGTGGAATAAATATACGATAATATGGAATGGATTCTCTAATCACAATCAATCAGATATCTTAATACCATTAATGTCTCTTTTACGATTCGTTGTTCGCCTCCTAGAAGCCTCGTTTACGCTTTTATCAATTTGTTTTTACGTTCGATTTACACTCCAATCTTTATTTTTGCTTGGAGTAAAATAAAATAAAATTTAAATAATATGAGTTAAAAAATAATAATACTTAGTATTGTTTTCACAGTTTGATTAAAGTTTGAAACGTGCAATATTTGTTTTTTTTTTAAAGAGAAATATTCAACAAATAGTTTTTAAATCTTTTTAGGTCACTAATAGGTTACAGTATTACAGAATATCTATTTTTTAATAATTTTTGTAATTTTAAACAGCTATAATTACTAAACGTAATAATAAAAAACAAATAATATAAAGCTGATTTAGCACTCTATTTGAACATAAGTACTACACTATAGTACTTGTATTATATACTATAGAATTTGTCATTTTCGACAAAATGCAAATACATTTTATTCTAATTTTTAATAAGAAGTAATGATTATGTAAATGTAATTATATTTTATTAAAAATTATAGGTCCTATACCTTTTATCTCATATCCAACTTGTCATTTTTAATGGAAAACAAAAGCGTTTCCAGAAAGCGTTCAAACTTTTACAAGGAAAAGCATTTATCCAAGAAGAAGCGTTTACAATACGAAACAACGATAAAATCCTGTTACTTAAACATATTTAATCTACTCTCTAGAAACTTCAATAACATTACAATATGGCTAAATCTAACATCGATGAACATATCCAGCAATATGATTACTATTTTGCCAACTGCATTTGGAAAATTACGTCTTGTCGCTCTTGATCTGTCAAGAAATTATCTGGGTATTTTTGGTTCAACTAAATGGTCATGGACAGAGCAAAATGCTATTAGAAGTACTTTGCATTTTTTAGATATAAGCAATAATTTCGTAAGTTATATTACAATTACTGAAATATAACAAGGAAAATTGATAAAACAATTTTATCATACAGAAATATGTAGTTAACGTAATACTGTCATAATCACTAACTATTTACAGCTAACTAAATTACCATTTCATATCGGTAGACTAAATGCTTTAACAACTTTGAATGTTTCTCAAAACATGTTGAGGAGTTTACCACAAAGTATTGGAAACATAAAACATCTTAACATTTTAGATATGTCATTTAACAAATTATTGTATTTACCAATATCTATGCTTCTGTTAAAAAAATTGGAATATTTAGATATTACAGTGAATCTATTTTGAACCCAAGAAAATGAGCAGAATAATGAAAAAAGTAATAAGAATAATGAGAAAAATAATGAACAAAATAATGTACGAGTACAAAGTCTTGTTATATTATCAGCTAATATTGTGTTGCAGCACAGGTTTGTTGTTTCTTCCAAATTGTTTCTCTCTCACACACACACACACACACACACACACACACACACGCGCGCGCGCGCGCGCGCGCGCGCGCATGTGTATGTCTGTCTGTCTGTCTGAGCTGTGTAAAATATCTCTTTTCACATACCTTATTATAAAACTTCCTGTTTAAATGAAAATTGATTATTCTATTAAAAAATGTTTATCAATTTTTTCGTTACCTTTCAAATAAAATGATATTACAAAAAATTTTTTAAAATAAAATAATAGTAAAAATTTTATATTATGGAAAATTTTTCTCATTTTAACAGAAATTTCTACAAATTTTTTTTTTAAAGTTATGAAAATGTATCATGCAAAGATTGAAACCTTGCTTTAATTGAAGACATTTTTCGACATTAACAAAAAAAGTTCTAAGTTAATTAAGAACCATAGAGAAGAAAATTTGAGAGATAGAGACAAATGAAACAAATTATGTTAGTTCTAACTTAATAATACATATATTTTATAAATAATAATAATAATTTTCTAGCATACCATACGATACAATATTACCTTCTGCATTGGTCGAATTTTTGGAAGAAGCGGAACATTGCTTTATTTGTGATCGTGTTCGCATGGATCTCTTATCTACGTTTCAGAAATTTCCTATTTGTGTACTAGCTAACTACGTAGAACATCCATTTGAAAATCATAGTGTACAATTTGAAGCTAATTTTTGTTGCAAGGATATGCCAATATCATTTTCGTATCTTTCTTGATAATCTCATTAATGTTGTTTATAAAAGGTTATCTAAATTTATCAGAAATCTGAGTTACTAATATACAATTTAACCCACACACACACACACACACACACACACACACACACACACACACACACACACACACACACACACACACACACACACACACACACACACACACACACNCACACACACACACACACACACACACACACACACACACACACACACACACACACACACACACACACACACACACACACACACACACACACACAATTATATAATATCTCTGTCTACATTATTAATGTACATATATCTTATAATAATTCTTTTATATATTTACATCCATATTTGAACAGAGGATGCTTACTATTGCAAGATTTAAATAGATATTGACATTTAACAAATTTGTTGTTTAGAAGATTAACGTTCATAAAATATGATTCATCTGAATTATCAAAATAATATACTAGATTTATTTTTTATTGCATGTAATTACATAATTTATGTAATTACATAATTTTCTACTAATGTAATTAATTTTTAATATTTAAATTGACAAGGAGCATTAATTTTCTAAAATTAAAAAAAAACTATTTCTCAGATATATTAACTTCACACATGTATGATTAATGATGTCGTAAAAGCTTTCGAGATGTACAAGTATAATTTATCATTCTAAAATTTTCATAACCCAAAAATAGGTCAACAAGTCGCAATGCATATTTTAGCAATCTGTGTTAGACGTTTATAAGTTCCGCGTACATTGTACTTACATTTTATATATATATGTATATATGTATATAAAGCATTAATTTTAGGTTTTTTATAAATATATATAAATATATATATTTTTATAAATCTATATATAAATTAAAAAATATATATATAGAAAACTTTTATATATATATTTATATATATATATACATAAAAGTGTGTTCTATTTCTTATTACCTTTTCAATAGTAAAATGTATGTTGTAAAATTATGAGAAAAGTCGATTTTGAAGTAAAAGTTCAAGATTACAAAACATGATAATTTCAGGAATACATGTAAATTTATATAATTAAATAAAAAGAATGTAAATAATGTTTAGTTCTGTTCAGATGTTTTAAATTATAAATATCTTTTATTTATAATATTGTATAACATTGTATAACATTGACTAAATACAACAAACTGGAAAAATTTTGAGTAATTTTATATTATATTGTTTTATACGTGAATGTAATGAATATAACGTAAACTTCTCTTGTAACATTATTATTGACATATAGAACATTTTTTATTTATAAAATTTCGAGATAATTCTAATAGTATAAGCTATTATGCTATTGTGCCCGCAGCTTTTAATTATGTCTTTTTTTAATAAAATTGATTAAYATGTATCTCTATAAACAATAAAATTATTTATTATATCTACATCTTAATATTTTTTTTTTTTTGGGAAAATAAGTTCCCATGTTCCCGTTTTCTAAAATGTAGAATTTATTTATCTTTCCATCGATTGAGACAATGTCACATGATCCCGCTGACTTGCAAATGTAAGGGAACGATAGGAAGAAATCAGAGATCCTTTAACATAATAAGTTAACGCATACAATTTATTATTTATTATTATTATTTATAATTTTAAAATTGTTGACATTTTTTCATGTACATAATTTTTATAAAAAATATTATATAATATTTAATATATAAATGCTTAATCATAATTTTTTAATAACTAAATTTAGAAATGTTATCGATTTTAAAATAAAAATTTATTAATTTTATTCGAAGACATAAGGAAAAAATAATGTATATTAATATATAATGCCACGTCCCTTCTTATCACTGAATAAAATGACAAGGAAGAAGATAACTTGAAGGCATACAAGAAAAAGATATTTTTTAAATTGAGTAATATTTAACATAATAGACATTTATTTTTCATGTAATGTATCATGTATAATATTATATCAAAAATTACTTTTTTTTGTATTTGTAATATCGTATCAAAAATATGATATTAGGAAATGGCGCCAAGTGGAATTTAAGAAAGAACTATAAATGCAACATATTAAAAAAATAAATATGTAAAATATAATAAAAATGTAAACTATTAAAAAAATTGAAATATTTAATAAAAAAATAACAAATTTAATCAAAATAAAAAAAATATTAAAAATACAAACAAACTTGGCGCTGCTAGTATCTTAAGGTGTATTATTATTAATATTTTTTTATTTTGATTAAATTTGTTATTTTTTGATTAAATATTTCAATTTTTTTAATAGTTTATTTTTTTATACAAAGGCACAAAAGTCCCGAAGTTAGAATTTATAACCGCTCTGAAAAAGATCCTTGATTCAACATTCTTTACTTTCAATGGTAAAATCTACAAGCAGCGATTCGGTACTCCGATGGACTCTCTGGTCTTGCCAATCATTGCGGACATTGTCATGGATGATATTGAAACGAAGACACTAAACAGCCTTAGATTTAAAATGCCCTTTTATTGTAGATATGTAGATGATATCGCATTAGCCATACTATGTAACAAAACAGAGCTTCTTCTGGATACGTTCAACTCATTCCACCCTAGGCTACAATTCACGCTGGAAAGAGGAGAAAATACATTGAATTTTTTGGATGTGACAATAATAAAGAATAATAATAATTTAGAGTTTGACTTTTACACTAAACCAACATTCTCTGGAAGGTTTCTGAGCTACATGTCGCAATACCCCATTTCGCAAAAAAGAGGTGTAATAATGAGTGCTATTGATAGAGTTTTTCTGTTGTCACATCCAAAATATCATCAAAAGAACTTTAATTTTTTGATCGAGACATTTCTGGACAATGGTTGCCCCTACAATTTATATTTGACACGATTCACATAAGACTGAATAATTTATTTAAAAAAAGAATAAAAAAGCAAAATTTAAATAATACTAATGACGATGGATACAAATACTGGTTTGTGATCCCTTTTATCCCGAAACTGACTGATAAGTTCAAAAACATCACTAATATTATTAAATCAAAATTGACGTTCTTCAGCGTGAATAGGTTAGGGAAGGTCATCAGAGCCCAGAAGGATCCGTTACAATTGGGTTCAAATAAGAACGTGGTCTACAAGCTGAAATGCAAAAATTGTGACGTAACATACATAGCCAGACTAAAAGAAGACTGAGTACGAGGATCGCAGAACACAGAAAGGACATAAACAAAAAAACTCCTAATCACTCCGTGATAACAAATCATAGATTGGAATTTCATCATGATTTTGATTGGGACAACCCATCAATACTAGATAAAGAAGATAAACATTACAAGAGATTGATTTCAAAGATGATTAATATAAAAACACAAAAAAATGCTATTAATCTACAATCGGACACTGAACTTCTGCAACAGTCGTATTCAGAAATCTTAAATACATTGAAAATTAAATAATTTATGAAATTAATGGCGACAACAGCGGAGTTACTTTTGTTTATGAATTTGTTTGTTAACTTAAAATATGTAATTGTTTACCGTGGTTGCTGAAAATTGTTTTATTATTTAATCAAATCTGTAGTCCAACAATATATTGTAAGTCATTACACTGTGTATTAGGTCAATTTTTTGGTAATGTTTGTTTATGCTTTCGTGACTTTTCTCCCATGTCACACATCAATTTACCGACGAATCATTATTGTTAATTTCACTTTCTTTGCGAGAACATCTTCAAAAGATCATTTTCGTTGCTGTCATATTGCACTTGGCTATGTTTGAGTGATACCGTCCGTGGCTTGTCTAGGTGAGTGAGTCTTCAGTCGGTGTATTTATCACAATGACTAATTGTTTAAATTCACACATTAGGACTTGTCAAATAAATTTGATGTTGAACGTACTTTGCACTGCGATTCGCTGTTGGACGGGCCATAGAGATGCGGGTTTCACCCACACATATCTAATATGAAGTTTGTTTATTCATCCGACAGAAGATCTAGAAAATTGTTAACGTATTTGCTGATGATGGCTTGAAAGCAAGCCGAAACGTTCGCGATTGAAAACTTGTTAAACTTTGTGTAAATCATAAAAATACATATTCATTTGCGCACTGAGAACCGTGTTGTAATAAAGTTCTCATTTGCCCGTTATACGTATTTCCTTATAGTTATTATATTTTTATGTATTTATTTTTTTAATATGTTGTATTCATAGTTCTTTCTTAAATTCCGCTTAGCGCCATTTCCTAGTATCATATTTTTGATACGATATTACAAATACAAAAAAAAGTAATTTTTGATACAATATTATACATGATACATTACATGAAAAATAAATGTCTATTATATTAAATATTATTCAATTTAAAAAATATCTTTTTCTTGTATGCCTTCAAGTTATCTTCTTCCTTGTCATTTTATTCAGTGATAAGAAGGGACGTGGCCTTATATATTAATATACATTATTTTTTCCATATATATTATTTCCAATATACATTATTTTTTATGTCTTCGAATAAAAGTAATAAATTTTTATTTTAAAGTCGATAACATCTCTAAATTTAGTTTATATCATATCATATTTTTTTATAGAAAGTATATATAGGACAACTTTGACAACTTTTTGAAACATAAAGTTATTGTTCTGTTTTGATTGTGAAAAAAGCGTGTACATAGAGCCTTTTTTTTAAAAAAGGTAATTTTTGATAGATATCATTTCTTTTTTTTTAACTAATATATAAATTAATTAGATTTTGCTAAAGAAATTTTACCACCACCTCCATCATATTTTCAGTATATGCAATATATGACGGTGCTCTTTAATTAATTATGTTCCAAAATACAAAATATAAATGATATATCATTTCTAGACCACGTTTTTCTCATTCAAGCATCATTAGCTTAAATCTTATCATTCTCTTCTCTACATATACTTGTATATAATGGTCCCTTTTAATATTTACTGTATAAAACTAAAAAGACTCATCATTTTTTAAATAATTTTTTTATTATTTATTTTATCAAGAGACACGATCAAATATTCAAATAATACCAGCAATTGCTTATCAATTTTTTGTAAGAAAATAATACAGATATCTCTAACATTTTTAGATTATTGTCTTTTTCTAATTTGCGCATCATTGGCTCCAAATGTTAGGTATATCTTCTCTACATATACTTGTTTAGTAAAAATATAAGCCATATAATTTAGTATATGTATATAAATATTTGAACTGCGTTCCGTTATTCGCTGCGAGTATTCAATATTTGTATGGCGCGTTACGTATGCTATAGATTTTGCGCATTCGTAGTGAGTATCGGAATGCAACCTTGTAAGCATTGCTGTCAATCAATGACGCTAGCGTACCTAACGTCTAAAAATCAAAACTGTACATCCTGGAGATCGATTTTTTTATTTTTACACTTTACATTATAATAACTTTTTTTTTACAACACGTACAGTAAAAATAAGCATATTTTTATGATATAATTTGGGTATGCGCTATCGATTGAGCTTATTATTAACTTAATCCGCTCAGCCGTTATTGAGATCTAATAATCTCGGTTCGTCTCAATTTTTGGTCTCGCGTAAAGATACATGGTCCATCTCGCGCTACGCGTGAATTGGCGCGAGACACTACCGTGTCTCTTGACAAAGCATAAGCTATTAATTCGGAAACTATCAGTAAATGTTTATCATAAATTTTGCACAAAATATTCGCCGCATTTATTGGTGATACAATTTTGACGTAAATAAGTAGGTTACAAATTGCTTAAATTTTTAACATTAAAGAAATTTTTTAAAATTAAAGAAGCGTCTGAAGATTAAATTTTTTACTTGTGCAATATGCTTTCTGACATAGTTCAAATAATTGGATCAGTTTCAGTTGTAAACAGAGCTTGGGACGCAAGTCATTCTATTTTTTCATTTTAAACATTTTATCACACATATATGTATAATTAATCGATTCTATTAATCGATTCTACAACAGAAAAAAAAAAATTCATATTAAATGTTTACATATTTATTTGTAAAAACCAGGGAAAAAATTTTTCATATAAAAATATACGTAAATATATATATATATATATACAAACATAAATAAACATATATAATTATATACAAAATATTCCCATATATGTTCATATATCCTTCTTTCTTTTATGAAATTACTGTTTGATACAAAATAATAACAATAATAATAGTAATGAAAAAACACAAAAAATAATTAAAAAGATAATTTTTATATTATTTAAAAAAAAATTAAGTATAAAAAATGAAAAATTGTTCATATATAATAATATATAATGATCTACATATAATTATTTTTGGCGCTTTCATGCCGCGCGGAATATTTGATCAGGTATAGTACTGATCGGGATTCCGACGAGTGAGATGCCGATCGACGACAATTGGTCCTCGTCGGTCATCTTCGGCGCGCGCGTGTTCAAAACCATCATGATTTTTCGGGCGCAATATGTTCTCTGTTATCTTGTGTGTCAAGAAAAATCGTTGAAACGATTTTGCGTTTTTAAAGCGTTTTCAAAGCRCATCGTTACACTTTTCTGTACTAACTACGGCCATTGTAATCAGACGTTTCACTGTCTGTATGGGATCATCCCATCTTCCTATTACAATTCATGGTGATAAGCAATCAACCAGGAAGCGCAAGACTTTTCGCGCAAGATCTTGTTAACTTCCATGGCATTGGGTTTGCAAAAATGTAATGTATGAGAACGGTTCCCTTTTTTAGCACCACTTCCTTCACACAAATCTTCCAACGATGAATCTTTGTAGATCCACAAACGTTGGTACGACCATGAGGAATAATTTTTTGAAACTGCATCTCATCACAAAATCTCGAAAAATTTTTTTATCTCTTATATTGAGAAGTTGGAAATATTTGCAGACATAATTTACGTAATCTTGCACTACATTGAACAACGGGCTGTGTTCGATCATTCAATCATGTATGATGAAACATCAACGCATTCAGCGTGTCTATTAGACAATTTTTTCGACACACCTTATGTGCCGTTCTGCAATGCCGGCATTCTCGCGGCGTGTGGATGCGGGCTAACAGATCGCTATGGCATTTGTGGCACAGATAGATTATTGGAGGTCCTAAAATGGTATCGAACAAGGCCTTACATAGAAAGGTGATAAGAGGGAGCGGTTTCTCTAAGTTTTTGCAAAAGTTATATGCACGCATCATCAACAGCGAAAGACGCTTTTGTTTGTGTTAATAATGAGCTAACAAATATATCGAATTGATTAAAATATCTCTTATATGACAAATATCGCAAAATGTGGTTTTGAATGTGTTATTTGGAATAAAAAAATTCTTGTTGGAAGTCTTAAATTTTTTGGACATTAAAAATTTTTTGGAGAATAAATATTGATAATGATATACTGAGATATTTTCTCATAAAAATTCTTTAAGTAATGCACAACCACGTGTAACAACAATGTAACAAAATTTAATTGAAAACAATAAATACCTGCGTTTAGCAAAGAAAGCAGCTCAGTGAACGTTCAATGATTCTTTATAATTAGTTTCTACATTTTGATCCAGGAAAGAACCAAAGACGATAACCAATCATAATAAGGAATCAGAGCGCTTACCGACCTGCTTTCTCTGCCGAACGCAGCCAATGATAGTACAAAACAAAAAGTATTAATATAAAAACATTTAACGCAAAAATTTGATGTTAATAAATCAAATATAACATCTATAATATTATTTAGTACTATTGACTATTTCATTAGTTGTAATTTGTACATTTGCTTTTTCTTCTTTTTCTCTTCTTTCAAAATTTCAGTAAATATGCTTTCTTTTCTTATTTTAAAAGCAAACTCTAATATATTTTTCCTACGATATATTTATGTGTATATGTGTTTTGTCAATTATCAATTTTCTTAATTAATTCCTTGTGAGATTTTGGATCGAATTTGTTGAAAAATGACCAAAATGTTATTTCAATTATTTATTTTAAATCATAGTTTGAAATACTAATCTTATTTACATCAGGTTCTGTCGATGTAACAATGTGAAACGATAAACAATAATAAAGTCAAATCGTAACAATTATCAAGGTCCACAAAGGAACATTGTCTTCAGAAAATCTCATTTCATGAAAACTTCAACATTCTTTTGCGTTACTCAGAAAAAGTAAGAATCTACATTTCATTTTGCAAAATAAGTAAGTATATAACAATACGGAATAGATTCTCTAATCACAATCGATCAGATATTTCAACTATAATATAGTAAAATTCAAATGATATAAAAGTTAAAACAATAACATTTAGTATGTTTCCACGATATATGTAAATTTTGAACTATGCAATATTTATCATTTTTCAACGAAAAATATTTATTTGATTAGTTGTAACTATAGCAACAAATTGTTTCAAATTTTGGATCACTACATTAAAGTGTCACAAATTAATTTCTTCATAATTTTATAATTGTAATAAAATATCACATAACAATTATATTATAATAATATGTACATGGAAAAATGATTTTGCTAAAATATCTCAAAATTTAACTATACAGTTCTGAAAATAATTTTGTTGGACTATCAAAATAATGATATAGGATGTTTAAGCTGGTATCTTAACATTTTGCAGCGTTAATCTCATTATGTCATACATAATTACTTTGATAGTTCAATGAAATTATTTTTAGATCTATATCTAGTTAAGTTTTCAGATATTTTAGCAAAATCGTTCTCTCCGTGCAATAACAAAAAAACAAATAGTCTAAAGCTGATCTAGAACTCTAGTTGAACTTCTTTCAAGTACTGTAGTATGATACAGAACTTATATGGTAYAGAACTTATTATAATAAAATATATTTATATTTTATTGTAATTTTCATAAAATATACATACAATTACAATATAAGAAATTGTAAATGTACTTTTGTTAAAAATTATACTATACTTATCTTAATTTTATTTTAATTATAAATTTCTTTTATCTTATCTTAAACTCAAATAGTTAYTTTCAATGGAAAACAAAAGGAAGCATTTAAATTTAGAGTACGTAAACCGGATGATGACAGTATGTTTTTATTTAAACACATATAATCCATTCTTTAAAAACTTCAATAACATTACAAGGTGGTTAAATCTRACAGATGTGAACTTATCAAACAATATGATTACTATYTTACCWAGTGCGTTTGGAAAAYTACGTCTTAACAGTCTCGWTCTGTCACAAAATCGTCTCGGTACTTTTGATTCAACTRRATGGCCATGGATAAAGCAGAATATCATTGAAAACACTTTGCTTTTTTTAAATATAAGCAATAATTCCGTAAGTGATGTTATATCCAATTATTGAAATATGATAGGTAAAACTGATAAAACAATCGATTCTGTTATACAATATGGAAATATGCAGATAACATATTACCATCATCGTAATCATTAACTTGTAACTATTTATAGCTAACTACGTTGCCATTATATATTGGACGACTAAAGGCTTTAGAAAATTTGAATGTTTCTTACAACATGTTAAAACGCTTACCACAAAGCATTGGAAATATACAAAATCTTATCATTTTGGATTTGTCATATAACAAATTATTGTATTTACCCGTAGCTATAATTCATTTAAATCTGCTATATTTAGATATTTCAATGAATCCATTTCAAATCCACGTGCTTCGTTTGCAGTATCGGATACAAGTACAAAGCCTTATTAAATTATCGGCTAATATTGTACTACAATACAGGTTTGTTGTTTCTTTCAATTTGTCACACACACGCGACACACACACACACACACACACACACCCAGCGCGCGCGCGTGTATGAATATACATAAATGTCTCTTTTCACATATCTATTTTGTTACACAATTAATTTTTATTATAAAAAACTTAACTTTCATTTAATAAAAAATTTTGTAACAAAGTAGATACGTGAAAAGAGACACTTTGGTATGTGTGTGTGTGTGTGTGTGTGTGTGTGCGCGCGCGCGCGCGCGCGCGCACGCGCGTGCTTATATCTTATTAAGAAAAATTTACTATAAATTTTTTATTTAAAGTTTAGTTATGTAAATGTTTTATGCAAAAATTGAAATATAGTTATAACTGATGACATTTTTCGACATTTACGTTAATAAAAAATGCAATTATATGATAAATTTACCAGAAACACTATAATAAAAAAAATGCGACAAATGAGACAAATGTAAATTTTAATTTGATATAATATAATATGTTATAAATCAAAACATTTTTCTAGACTACCATATGATACAGTATTACCCTCTACATTAGTGCAATTCTTGGAAGAAGCAAAATATTGCTGCGTTTGCAATTGTGTTGCAGTGGATCTCTTACCCATATATGCGTTACATGACGTTTATGCATTATCTGTTTACGTGTCATGCGAACTTGAAATGATATTATATGGACTTAACATGATGTTACTTAAAGGTTACTGTTGTCCATTTCTTTGCGAAAAGAATCCAAAGCTGAGTTTACCTCGGAACATTCGAATGTTTGCTTATATCATTCATAAAAAGTTATTTAGGGTTATTAGAAATGTGAATGACTAATCTACGCGATTTAATACATACATAAATTGTATGGTAATATGATTATATATGATAATAATTATATATGATAAATTCTGTAATATCTGACGACACTATATTGTTTTCCAAAAATTCTTTTATTGGTAACTAGTTACATTTATATTTGGACAGAAAACATTGACTTCTGGGAAAAAATTATATATATATATATATATATATATGGACATATTTTATATATATATGTATGTAAAATATGTCAATAATTATATATAATATTATATATTTATATATAATTGTATATAATTTTATATAATTTTATATGAAACATTTTTTCCCGGGTTATTATAGATTTGTAGATTGACAATTAATAAGCTTATTCTTTATATTTAGAAAATTGAAATTCATAAAAATGTGATTCAGATTCGACATTATCAGGGTTATTAGCATTTGATTTATCTTCTATCGCAATTATATAATTTTTACCTGTTAATGTAATTTTCATATATTAATGCAATTCATTTTTAATAATAAAAATTGATTAGCAAATTTTCAATTTTGTATAGTCATATTTATATTCGTGATATTAATCATGATATTCTATTGATGATATTTGTGTAACTTCAAAATTGTTATAGCTCGAAAGGCTATACTTATTAGAAGTATCTAGATTAAGTGGATCGCATAGCAACCGCGCAAAATACTGAGAAATGGCGACCGCGCGAAGACTATTGAAAAAGCGGAAAATTTTATAAAATCAAAATACCTAACGAAGGCGGAAGATAGGGCAAAAGCTAAGAGTATTGCGAAAAGCGGAAAAAATCACGGAAGTACAAGCCAAGAACTTCAATTATAAACGTCTTCGCTTGCACTTAGATTTCGAACTTATACTTTCGCAATAGGTCTTCGAATTCCTTGAGCAGCACTGAGACAATGAAATAAAAAAATAAAAAAATAAATAAAAAAAATAAACATAAAAAAATTTAACAGTGTCAAATTTAGCGATCGTGATGACCATTTATGATTCCTCATTCGATTGGAAATCCAACGATTAACAAATTTTCTATTCAAAAGGGCAGTTACAGCATATATGGAATATGCTGGACAACCAAAAGACTTGCCAAACGTGTGAATGGGATATTTTCTAACAAAGTGAGTAATATTTCCATTAAAAATGTTTCATTTTTTAACTTCTTTTGCTTGACTTTGTAAAACTTGACTGTTGAAGCTGTTCTGGAAAGGACTACACTCGCAGGTATCCAATAATGTATGGTTCTATTTTAAAAAATAAAAATAATCTTCAAATTTTCTAAGCGCTTACGCCTGAAAAAAAAAGTTCACCATCGCATGATGCCAACCTTGATTAAATCCTAATAATTTTTATTTCAAGCATTTTTTCCTATCATCAAACTACGAATATTATTTAGATGGCCGATCTTAACGTATCTTGTACACACAATACACGCACGCGCGCGCACACAAATATATATATACAATATTTATTTATTATATTATTATTTTTATAAAAATTAATTATATTAATAATGTTGTATATTATTAACATTTACATATAGATATTTTACGCAATGTCCGCATTGAATGCGCTCTAATATATGTATTCAAATTTATGTTTTAGACCAGAACTTTTCAAACCTGTGTGGATCATATAGATTCACTTATTAAAAATATCAAATATTTACGATTTATTTAACTTTAATAAATATGGAAAAGCGAGGGAAGAGATGTATTAATTATTTATTTGTATTACTTTATACTTACTCTAATTTTTCATTTTTTTATTGAATATAATTTTATTAAGTTATTTCTTAGATACATAATGAGATATATGTGAGAAATGCGATTTTTCGTATTCCTATAACAGCGTTGATCGATATCGACGCGAAACATTTTCAAGCGTAAGAAATCTAATAATAAGAATAATAAGAAGTTTAATAGTTTATTTTGAAATTTGATTTTGATTCCTACTATTGTTAAAAAGCCAACATTACATGAGTATGAAGTTGTGAAAGAGCTCATGCTCGTAAGTTTTACAGCTACGCAAAGTAACAAATTTATTATTCTAATATTTTTTGCAACACCTCAAAAATCGGCTCGCGATCCACCAATGAGACGCAATCCATATTTTGGGAATCCTGTGTTAAATTTATAGCATATGCATTTTTTCTTGCTGGATGGTTAGCTAGATTTGCTTATTGGCACGGCTTATTGCCATATTGGCAGCGAAGCTGACAGTGTTGCTAACCGTGTTGCTGACTTGGCTTCAGACAGTGCGAGTTTTCAGGATGTTGATTGAGAACTTAACTCTGCTTGAAAAAAAGTCCTAAAGTTGGGTAAATATCAGATCGTTGCTGCTGCAGTATATCGAAAAAATGCAATTAAAATCTAATTTTTATGTTTATTTTTCTTTTCATTTATGCAACATACGGACATTATATTTTTCTGCATTTAAGGATCCTTCTCTGTCTAAAGAACATAAAATTAAGTGTTTTTCAAAAGTGATTTGTAGATAAATGGTGAAAGCAAAGTGTGTAATAGCTTAAGATCTTTTTTATTGACATTTTAACGTAAGTTTTATGTATTTATCGCTTAAATATTACGTATAATATAGGCGATAGGGTGTAGTGCAGTGGTGTCAAAATTTCTGAAGTCTCCGTCGTTGTAAAAAGACAATGAACATTTCGGACAAGCACTCGTTTTTCCACTCAGACGAATTGTGTTGAAGAATTTTTCTAGAATACAGTGGAGTATCTCGAAAATGATAATACGAAACCGTTGTATGACAACTATGTATTTATCTTACACATCTAGCAAAATCACAAAGAAGAGTACAAGCAAAAGAGGCGAGACAGTGACTAAACTAAAAAAGACAAAAGCATCAGCTGCCATCTTTACAAAACGTTAAGAAAACTCAGTTTGTGTTCAATATTTCAGACACCGACGATATTGAATCTCCGAATCAGCTTTTATGCTTGAATAATCTATCCCATAATTAATCTATGCAACTGCGAAACTCTCGTGGCAGAACTTTTATATACTTTAGCTGTTCAACAGTTAACCGTATATCGCAGTTCTGAAACGATGAGAAACATTTTGATTACTGAGCTGTTTCGTTCTATGCGTTTCTACAAATAGTCTGTTCTTGATACTATTTTCAGTTTTATGTTTGTCGTTTGCAGAAAGGGGAGGGAGATATGCGGTTCATACGGTAGTCGCGGATGATCAAAGTGACTAATTTTGATGACAAGATGTAATTAATGTCTGAAAAAAGATACGTAAGCATGGAAACATGCTACCGATTTCTATACGTAGTATTATGCGGCAAAATAAACGTGTTGATAAACTTGTTAGAAAGTGCGCACGGCGTACTTCGAGAACGTGTACGTGTACTCGAAATCATTGCAACAATCAAAATCGATATTTAGAAAATTTACTGACATTGATAGAAGAAATTGATTACTTTACATTTTCCAATAACAGTGACGTCGTTTCGCCAAGTGAGGCGCTTCCGAATTCTATTTTCATTTTTGATGATGTTGCATGCAACAAACAAGACGTAAGAGAGTACTTTGCAATGGGTCCATACGTCAATTGCTTCTGTCTCTGTTAGACGTATGCCGAAAATACCGAAACATCTTATACGCAACAACGCAAATTTGTTGATCCTGTTTAAACAGGATAATATCAATTTGTACATGTGTACAATGATCATATAAATGATAGACCAATATGTAAACCGATATGTTTTACGAAGATTTCTGCAATTTGTTGTGTCATAGTTGTTGACAACAAAAATATGGATTCGTAGTGATAGATAAGAACAGAATGTTTATCGATGGGCAATATAGAAAAGAATTTAATGACAAGGAAATACGTGTATGCTAAATAATCAAGTGATATCCCGAGCTCTCGATATGTTAACAAAAATATAATCGTGGAAGGGCTAATGAGAGCTATAACACGCTGTTGTGAAAGTACGTACAATGTTCAAATAGGTTCCGTTAACAAAATTGTCACACACTGAGGATGGCTTAAAGGTAAGCCGAAACGTCTGTAATTACATTGAAGAAATTACATTAATTACTACGCACYGTCAACAGCGTGTTATAGCTCTCATTAGTCCTTCCACGATTATATTTTTGTTAGAATTTAATGACTACGATAGCATAATGCCGTTAGTTGTGTCGTAATATCTGAAGAGGCAATGTTCTCCGAGTGCAGTGTGGAGCAAGGAGATTGAAGATCGTGAGAGGATAGCAGATTGTGAAAATGAGCGATTCGATTCGCAAGAAATAGCGCGTCTTGAAAACTGGTAAAATTGAGAAAGATATAGCGTTGAAAAGACATTTTAAGTCTATCGTCAAATCTCTAAAACAGATTGTTGAAAATTGGCGAAGAATTTCAGCCGATTAAGAAAGAAATCAATATTATTAATAAAGGATATCATTAAGGATATCAAAGATGCGAGAGATATCAGTATTAAGAAAAACGTGAAGATAATGAAAATAATGATGATGAATTCTGGATGGATGATAGATGGCTGAAATTAATGCTGCAGTCAAAAAAGCAATGTACAAAACAATTGAATAGCACGTTAGATTCACTTGAGTTGTACACCGATAGAACCATCAAAATTATCGCCATTTACGCAGAAGGAAGAAGTCTTTAAAACAAAAAAACAATGATAAACCATCGCTCGAAATATCTATCAGACAGGCTCTGCAAACGTAAGAAAGTCGTGAGGCGTTGCACGATCAGCTAGCCATTGGAACGAAGGTATATGAACCTTTTCCTCGGTGACGATATCGATAATGTGTACGATATTTATTTCGACAACAATGGTACAATGTTCAGCGACAAATGATTAAATATCGATAAAGATGACTCCATAATCATAGACAACGTGAAGTATATTAGTACATCAAGATTATACGAATTGATCTTCAAAAGATTTCCCGATGAGGCTGTATTCACCGAAGATGACAAACAAATGTATAAAAATATACTGTTAACAACAAATGTTCACAGGCGTAGCCACAGCGTCCGTAAACCCATCATGGTCAACAAGAGATACAAGTACATCATCGATCTGCTCGTATCTATCCATAAAACTAACGGAAAAAAGGATGCAGGCATAATATCATCCATGCGATTGGCTAATAACAAGATTAGATACAGAACAAGATAACAAGATTACATTCATTAGGACGATCCTAACAAACTAGTCGAGCTTCTTATCGAGCAGGCAACAATGCTTATAATAATAAGATTTTATCGATAATCGAGGAACTTCGTCGATCTTATTATAAATTAAACCGCTCGATCAACCGCTAAGACATTCAACGTCGAAATGTCTTAACAAGTTTGGGATATCGCTCGAAAAAAACAAAGCTGAATCATCTATCAATAGAACAGATTACTTAGAAATTACGTGTGCGATAATAAATCTTTGCGTGGTCGTCGTCGACTTTGATGCAAAGTTGCGCAAGATTTGACATGTAGCGCTACCAGTAGATGCAGCCAACAAACGATACGTGCAACAGAGCATGCAAATTTAAAAGATCAACAGGACAGAGCATGCATTTTGAAAGATTAACAGGACAAAATCAAGAGAGAAAGATGATAGAGCTTCAAAATAACACATAGATTATTCTAAACGAGTTTAAAAAGATGACTCAGCAAGTGACGACTCATTGCACTGAGTATATAAGAATGTGCTGTATATCTCTGCGTCATTTGCATATCACACATGTGATCAAACATGCTGAGAGAAGAAAAAAGTACCGAAAAACAGCGATTGGTGAAAAAATTGCATATTCCGGCGAAAAGAAATTTTTTATGAAGACGCGTCATAGTTCACGAATACGATGACCGTGGCAGGCGGATGTGGTCGAGATGCGTCTTTATACACGATTCAACAAAGGTTATCATTATATTTTCACTCGTGTCGTGTTGAGCAAGTATGCGTGTTCCATATTGCTCAAAACTAAAAGTGAAGATGAAATAGCTAGAGGGATCGCAAAGATAATTTGAGACGATATCCGAAAAATTTGCAAATCGACATAGAAAAGGAATTTTACAACGCAAATGTACAGAACTTCCTGAAAAAACATAACATCAACCATTATTCGACATGTTCCGTAATGAAGGCGTCGGTCGTTAAACAGTTCAACTTTGAAAAACATGTGGAAACAGTTTATGCTCAACGGAAACTATAAATGGATCGACTTCGCGTCTCGTGTCGTATAACGCACAAAAACATCGAAATATCCGTATGCAACCTATTGATGTTATCCTTGCGAATGCTGACAAACTCTTAACCACTATACAAACGCATAAAGATCGTCACTTTCGCACGATTAAAAGTAGGCGATTCGGTACATGTGAGTGAATTCAATTTTTGAGAAAGGTCTTATACGCCAAATTGAACCACAGAGGTGTTTTAAAATCGCTAAAGTGCAAAAAACTAATCTCGTGACATATCTACTGGAAGATTACAAGGGAAAACCTGTCGCTGGAGCATTCTATGAATATGAATGCATCATGCCGCTGATCCCGATGTGTATCTCGTTGAGAAAGTGTTATGCAAAAAAGATGAGATTTACGTGAAATGGTGGGATTTGACAATTTATATAATTCTTGGATACATAAGGATAATGTGTTATTAAAAAATACATTTTTATTGAAGTAAAGTGGGCGGTGTCTGACACCCTGTATAATTGTCTATTAATTTTATATATTAATTATTATATATGAAACATTTTTTCTTGGATATAGTGATGGAATAGTTGTTTTGCTGCTTTTTTGTAGAATTTTTTTCGTTTTTTTTCACGCTCAAAATTTTCCCTCTCTACGCGTTGAACACAAGAATAGCCAGAGCGTCTCTGTGCGTTCTCTTCTAAAATTTTAGCGACTTCATACTATTTATTTTATCAGCACCGTCTAAATAGTTTAACGCTAGCGACTTTGTCAGCTAGAAATTCAATCTGGCGACAAAAGAAACTAGCGACAAGCGTCAAAAATAATTCCGTGTATAGCACCCTTTATATACGCAAACTACCCCCTTTGGAAGTCTTAAAAAACGTTAGGGATGATTTGAAGGATGCTGCCAAAGTCAGTCGCGAATTATACTAAAGGTCGTGCCGACAACTGCGCTTCGCTTTCATCTATTATTTTGGCTCTGGTTCAAAGAATCGTTATGCACGTGCTCGCATGTTTTGTGTACACAGGATGTTTTATTGTAATTGATATGATCGATTATTTTGCGAATCGATGATTTTATTGAAAAATTTTTTGAACGAAAGTTGCATGGTTTGAAGGAGGACACATGATGGAAATGTGAACTTGACTTTGAGCGACCTTGTCAAAATCAGGTCATTAATATTTTTTAAAGTGGAAATCCTTATTTTTTATTATATATTCTTGTAGCTTATCTCGAGAGCTTCCAAAACACTATAACAAAGTTACGTTTCATTGAGTACTTTCCAAGTTATGAGGCTTGAAAGTTAAAGCAAGACCGATCACTGATACGACCAACTAAGGCAAGACCGATCATTGATCCGGACAACTATGGCAAAACCGATCACTGATCCGGCTGGTTAAGATAAGATTAAATCAAATATGTCTTTAGTCGTTGATAAGATGTTCAAATGAAGCTCCATTTTCTTGTAGACATAGCCTCAACCGTTTCTCAAAATTTTCTACTATTACTGAAATTAAAATATTTTGAGGAATGCTATGACAAACATTAGTTATTCGATTTTTCACGTCTTTTGCAGATGTCGGCGGAGTTTGTAAACAATATTTTTTATGTAACCCCACAAAAAAATCACACAAAGGAGATTAAATCAGGAGACCGTGGAGGCCATCGAATATCCATCCATTTTTCACGAAAAATATTATTGAAGTTTCCCTCACAATACGAAGAGAATGGGGTGGTACCATCTTGCTGCTACCACATTTTTTGTCGAATAGCAAGATCAACTTCTTTTAAAAGTTCGGCGATACTGTAACTTTCAAGCTCCATAACTCGGAAAGTACTCAATGAAACATAACTTTATTATAGTATTTTGAAAAGTTCTCGAGATAAGCTACAAGAATATATAATAAAAAATAGGGGTTTCTGTTAAAAAAAACAATAATGAACTGATCTGATCTTGACCTGATTTTGACAAGGTCACGTCCACACTTCCATCATGTATCCCCCTTCAAGTATGCAACTTTTGTTTAAAAAACTTTTCAATAATCATCGCGAGATAATTGACCATATCACTTAAAATAAAACACCCTGTATATGTAAATATGTAAAATGAGTTTGTTCTTTTATTCTATACATAAATCATGCACGATTTCGATCTTTGTTCTTTGACAGTATATCTTATCATAGCCGTGATTTTATAATGAAATGTTGGAAAGCTGCATAATTCTTACTTCATAATTTTTGTAGATATTTTATAATTTCTGTTCTTTTTTTTAATTTAAAAGCAAATTTTAATATACTTTTTTGATATTTACATATTATTTGTTAATTATCAGTTTTCTTAGTTAAAAGATTTTAGATAAAATTTTTCAAAAATGATCAAAATGTTATTTCAATTACTTATTTTGAATCATAATTTGAAATAGTAATCTTCTCTAAATTTGATTTTGTCGATGTAACAATGTAATGAAATAGTAAACAATAATAAAGTCGCGTAACAATTATATTTAGGTCGGTAATAAAATGCTGTCTTTATGAATTCCCTTTTCATGAAAATCTCAATAACATTCTGCTACATCATCGGTAGAAAGATTGTAAAGAATAAGAATCTGCACTTTTTTTTACAAACGCAATAAATTAAGTAAGTATACGATATCGTGTGCAATAAATATATAATAAAATATACCAAATTCTTCAATCACAATCAATCAGATATTTCAATTTCGTTAACGTCAACATTTTTTCGTTTCACTATTTCAATGTTTGCTTTGTTTACTATCACTTCTAAGCTTCTATCACTCTCTTTTTACATTAGACTTACGCTCTAATCTTTATTTTTACCAGAGCTAAAATAAAATAAAATTTAAATGATATAAGAAACAATAACATTTAGTTTTCACAATTTGTTTGAAACATGCAGTATTTGTTATCTTTTACAGAGAAATATTCAACAAATAGTTTTTAAATTTTTTTATATTTACTAATATAATATTACAAAATATTTATTTTTTACAATTTAATTCAAAGCAGTTATAATCATTATTGTGTACATTATATTGTGAAACGTAATATTAAAAAACAAATTAACTAAAGCTGATTTAGCACACTATTTAAACTAAATACTATACTATAGTACTTGTGCTATATAGTATAGAATTTGTAATTTTCAATAAAATGTAATTAACAAATAGAATATAGACCGGTATGTGAAAACACAACAAATAATTAAAGATGCGGTCAAAACTAGATCTTCGGGCAAATGTTTCTTATGTGAATTTATATACATTTTTCAAGTTCATCAAACTGCGTGCCAAATAAATTTTCTTGAAATACAGTCTTAAGTTGATCAAGATTAGTAATATCACGATATTAAATTAATAATAATAACAATTTAATAATAATAATATCAAATAAATATAGAGATTTTTAGACCATCATCGAGTTCATCGAATCAAATGAGAAAAGGGATCATGCTTGTTAGCATCATTATTATTAAATTAATTATTAATTTAATGTCGTGATATTGTTATTCTTGTTCAACTTAAGACTTTCAAGACCGAAAATTTATTCGGTGCGCAGTTTGGTGAATTTGAAAAATGTATATAAATTCACATAAGAAACATTTGCACGAAGATCTAGCTTTGACCATGTAGCGCATTTTTAAAAGGTAATTACATTTTATTGTAATTTTTAACAAAATATAATGACTATGTAATATAATGACTATGTAAATGTAATTATATAATATTTTATAAAAATTACAGATATTATATCTTTTATCTTATCTTAAATCCAATTAGTCCTTTTTAATGGAATACAAAAGAGTATCTAGAAAGCGTTCAAACGTTTACCAGAAAAAGCATTTATCCAAGAAAAAGTGTTTACAATACGAGACAAAAATGATGATAAACTGCTGTTATTTAAACACATATAATCCAGAAACTCTCTCTAGAAATTTGAATAACATTACAACGTGGCTAAATTTAATATTTGTGAACATATCAAACAATATGATTACTATTTTACCAAATGCATTTGGAAAATTATCTCTTGTCCATCTTGATCTGTCAAAAAATTACCTCGGTAGTTTTGATTCAACTAAATGGCCATGGATAGAGCAGAATGCCATTAGAAATACTTTACATTTTTTAGATATAAGCAATAATTTCGTAAGTTATATTACAATTACTGAAATATGACAAGGAGAATTGATAAAATTATTTTATCATAGAAATATGTACTTAATACAATACCATCATAATCATTAACTTGTCACTATTTACAGCTACTTAAATTACCATTTAATATCGGTAGACTAAGTGCTTTAACAAGTTTAAATGTTTCCCGAAATATGTTGAAGTGCTTACCACAAAGCATTGGAAATATACAAAATCTTAACATTTTGGATATGTCATATAATAAATTACTATATTTACCAATATCTATGCTATTGTTAAAAGAATTGGAATATTTAGATATTACAATGAATTCATTTGAAACCCAGGAATATGAGCTGAATAAGCAGTATATTGAGCAGAATAATAAACGGAATAATATACAAGTACAAAATCTTGTTACATTATCGGCTAATATTGTGTTGCAATATAGGTTTGTTGCTTCTTCTAATTTGTCATTTATATATATGTATATATAGAGTGTTTGATATTAAGTGTAACACCGTTCATAAATAAGAGCGAACTAAAGCTGAGTCGAAAAGTTCTTTAACTCTTTACATTTTTTGCAAGTTACGTTGCGAGATATTGGCTACTAAAGTATTATCGGTGAGTAATCGTATCTCGCTGCATGCTTGCATTCGACGGTAAACCGCGATTACTCAGCAATCTTTAATAGTCAATGACTGCGTTCAGCAGAAAAAGCAGTTAGTAAGCGTTTTACGCTGATTGGATTATATTTTTAGATCTAGACGAATAGTCCTATCTCAATTTAGATCTGAAAGTATAATCCAATCAGCACAAAGCGCTTACTAAGCTGCTTTTTCTGCTGAACGCAGTCAATATCTCGTTAACTATTGCAAAAATTGTAAAATATTAAAATTTTTCGACTCAGTTTAGTTCACTTTACCTACTCATGAACTCTTACAGCCCATTCACACAGCACCGAATCGGTCTTTTTACCGAATCGGTTTTTTTGCCGTCGTTTGTAGTGGCGCACATATTTAAATGTGCGTGTTCACACGATACTGCCGTCGACCATATGCGGTGAAATTACCTATTCGACGATTTTTGACATTCGATTTTGTCAACAAAAACCTATCGGTGATTTGGTAAACAACCAAATTGGTTGCTAATGGCGCATATATCATAGTGGGAGCGTTCAGACGATTCGGTTGTTTTATCGAATTGCAGTATAGAAAGTAGATACGAACCGATACTGTACAAAACCGAACTGTGTGAACATTACATCAGTTGATTCGGCAAAATTACTGATACGGTCAAAAACCGTAAACATGTGAACGGGCTATTAGTGTTACACCTACACTCTGCGTGCGTGAGTGCTTGCGTGCGTGCGTGCGTGCGTGCGTGTGTGTACACATGTATATACCTATACAAAATGTCACGTATCTACCTTGTCTCTCTCTACAAAACTTTCTGTTTAAATGAAAATTGATTTTTCTATAAAAAAATGTTGTGATATCAATAATTTAATTATAAACAAATAAAAGTAAAGTTACAAAAAATTTTAAAAGATAAAATTATGATCAAAACTATATATCATGTACGATTACCTTACATCTATTTTAAAAGAAACTTTAAAAAATTTTTTTTAAGTTATGAGGATGTATCATGCAAAAATTGAAACGTTGTTGTGATGATTTTTTGACATTAGCGTTCAAAAAAAAAGTTTTAAGTTAATGGAGAGCTCTATAGGAAAATATTTCTGATAACTGAGACAAACTATATAAATTCTAACTTGATAATACATGTATGTTATAAATCAAATAATAATTTTCTAGCATACCATACGATACAATATTATCTTCCACATTGGTCAAATTTTTGGATGAAGCGGAATGTTGCTCTGTTTGTGATCGTGTTCGCGTAGATCTCTTATGTGTGTATGAGGAACATTGTATTTTACTAGCTAATTACGTAAAACACACATCTGAAAATGATATTGCACTATTTGAACGTTATTTTTGTCCTTGTGAATATATTTCAATATCGTATTTATTTCAATAATCTTATTCAATAATCTTTTTATTATTTACAAAAAGTTATCTAAATTCAGTAACATGAATTACTAATATATGATTTAACACACACACACATAAATTATATAATTCTGTAATATCTCTGTCTATATTATTCATTTACAATAAGTTTTTACAATATTCTTTAAAAATTTTATATTTATTTAGACAGAGGATGCTTACAATTGTAGGATTTACGTAAACACTGACAATTAACAAATTTATTATTCATATTTGGAACATTGACATTCACGAAATGTGATTCATATCCGATATTATATTGTTAGTATTAGATTTATTCTTTATCGTATGTAATTATATAATTTATGTAATTACATAATTTTCGTAACTATTAATGTAATTTTTAATCTTAAAATTGACAACAGCTATTAATTTTCTATTCAATATAATTCTGTAAAAACTACTTCTTAGATATAGAATGAGATATATGTGAAGAAAATGCTTTTTCCTATTTTTTTAACAGCTTTGACGTCAACATAGACACGAGTCGCTTTCAAAGTTTAATAATTGTAATTTATCTTGAAATTTGGTTATTGATCAATATCATTGTTGAAAATTCAACTTCATATATATATGATTAATGACGTTGTGAAAGAATTCGCGCGAAAATTTATACATATGACTATGCAAAGTAATTTATCGTTCTAAAATTTTCGCGACCCATCAAAATGAGTCAATAAGTCACAATCTATTGTAAGAATCTCAGTGTTAAACGTTTATAAGTTCTTGCGTACATTGCACTTATATATATGAATATTTATTATATATGAATATTATAATATATGAATATTTGTGTGTATATATATATATATATATACAGGGTGTCAGACACTGCCCACTTCACTTCTCGTGTGCAGATAGAGGAATAAATTTATATAAGTAAATAAAAATATAAATAATCATTATTCGATTTACTATTCAAATGTTTTAAATTACAAATATCTTTTAAATATTTGTATAATATTGTATAATATTAATTGTATTATTGTATAATATTGTATAATATTGTATAGTATTGACTAAATAAAGCAAACTAGAAAAATGTGGAGCAATTTTACATTATATTCTTTTTATACACGAATACAACGAGTACAATGAGTACGAATAAGTATAATACGAATTTCTCTTATAATATTATTGGCATATAAAATAAATTTTTTATTTATAAGATTTCGAGATTTTAATAGTGTTTGCTAATATGCTATTAAAACTGCATCTTTTATAATTATTCCTTTTTAATATAAAATTGATTATTTTTATTAATTATTTAATATAAAAATATTTAGTATAAAGTAAAATTATTTATTATTACCTACATATTAATATATTTATGATTTTAAAGTACGTAATAAAAACATGTTAAATAACTGAGAAGATTGACAGCCATATAATAAATCAGAATTTCTAACATTATTGTAGTATCAATTACATTTCGAAAAAGAAATAGTTTTTAAAAAAACAAACTGGAAAGATATAATTTCGAAAAAATTATTTTAATAAAAATAAAAAACTATTTATCTAATTGCAATCATGTGTTTTTTTCCTTCTATCTCTTTGTTAAATATTTCATACACGCTTTTCTCTCATTCTATGAAAATAAATTTTGACAAACTCTTTCATAAACTTTGCAAAATTTATATAGATTTTTGTTAATAATAATTGACCATAAATATTGAAATATGGAATTGAAATATAAACTGATTTTGTTGCGAATTAATCAAAGCCATTATTATTGCGTATATTAAAGTTTTAGTTTTCAATTTGAAATATTGATTTTATCCAGACTTGATTCTGTTAACGATGTTAATGATACAAAATAATAAATAACAAAAATTATAGTCACACAAAAATTATATATTTAGAGTCACAACATAACATTATCCTTTTCAACTTCCATTTCAACATGAACATCTCAACTTTAGTTGTACATTACTGATTAATAACAAGTTTGTGAGGAATAATAGTCTGGACTTTTTATTCTAAACGTGACAATACGTGTAAAGTAATAAGTATACGACAATACAAACTCTTTAATCATAATCGATTAAATGATTAAAGTTAAAATAAAATGAGATGTTGAGCAATAATTTAATGGGTATAATTTAATAGGTTAATATTTTTCTCACAAATTCACAGATAATAATTTAAACTTGTTATTCTTCAAAAAAAAATATATAAAATATTGTATACTTTTGATAAATGCACTGATGTTTTTTTTTTTTTCTTAATAATGAGCAAACTATATCCAATGAAAAATTAATTTAGTATACTAATATTTTATTTTTAGACGTATATAAAAACTTGTATTTATTCAAATGCACATATATAATATTAGAAATATCTAATAAATGTACTAATTATTCTGGTGCTTCTATCTTTGCATACCAAAACTTTTTTGTGTAAATGTGTGAATTGTGTGAATTGAGCTTCGCGATCGATATTGATTAGAGTTAACCTATGATTTTTTCTTTTTTGTTTAGTTGTCATACAAAACCCATTATTTATCGCCAGTAATAAATATTATTAAAAATTGATTAAAGGGAAAGCCATCGAATTAATTTGCACATTTATTTTTTCATTGTCATTCTACGTAGAAACTTTTTACTAATTTTTCTAAAACCTTTTGATTACTTAGGGCGGTGCTATTGCCAATATATTATATATTAGGCTCGATCTGTTATGTCCAATATTTATCTTTTGTGATTAATGAGATAAAAAATTATCAAAATCAATATATGTACAATTCTTCAGGAATTACACTTATCACTTATACTATTCTTTTTCTCGAAAATGCGACGTCACTGGAAGTTGGGGAAACAATTTTTGATAAAATGTTATCTAAAAGATTTATTGATTAGTATCATTTTCCAGGGTAAACCGGAAGTAGATGTAACTATGGGATTAACTTTGAAATTTTAAATAGAAACATAGAATAGAAATGATCGAGAAATAAATCGAGTAAGGTATTATTGAGATATTATAGAGAGAGATTTAAAAAATAAAATTTTCTAATACTGTTTTTTAATAGATATCTTTTATAATTTACTTAAGAAAGAATCCGAAAACTGCACGGAAAGAATGATTTTGCTGAGGGATTTAAAATTTTGCGAGATACGAATCTGAAAATAATTTTGTTGGATCATCAAAATAATTTTGTTAGAACTTTTAAAAGTAATGCTGCAAGAAATTTTGATACTCTAGCAACTAGTTTGAGTTCTTTATAATTATTTTGATAGCTTAAACAAAATTATTTTTTTTATCTGTATCCAGCTAAAATTTTAGATTTTTCACTAAAACCGTTTTTTTCTATGTATGATAATATAGTTGTTTCTGTGATAACAAAGAATGTTATAATCTGCTCGCCAATTCCACATAAAAACAAAGAAAAATTATAAGAAAAATTTGCTGAAAATGAAGCCACCAATGGAGCTTCATAGTTTAGAAATGTTCAAGATGCCCGCCAACTTCATTAGCACATTCTTGCAACCTTTTCCTTTTGCTTCCAAAAATAGAAGTTCATGGATGTCAAGTCTGAAGATATATTTGTAATAAAATTTGTCTTCTTATGTTACTATTAATATTTATTGTAATAAATTTTTGATTTTTTATTACAGTAACTGAATTTCATCCTCGTTATTTAAAATGTTTTCATTTATTTGTGATATAAATTAAGTGAAGGAGTGAATCTAAAAGATCTGCCAACCGCTCAAGGGCATTCAAGTCTTTCGGATCACTGACAGCGTTTGCGGAAATATGTCTTTCAAGAAGGCAGGCACTTTTATATGAACAAACATTTGTATATTATAAAAATCTATTATCCTGTGGCTACATATTGTCATTTGTCTTGTTATTTATTATTTTTATTTTTGTTTTAAAAGGAGAGCAGATTTTTAGCTCTCTGTATCACAGAATCTGTTGTAGTTTTTGTCTTTTTCTTATATGTGAACCATAAGAAATATTAAAAAACCATATTAATAGAATCTTTTTTTTTCTAAAGCTTTTTCTATAATAATTCCCTATTCGACCTATGTTCACATTTAAAATTTCAAAGTTTATCTCAGTTATACCTACGTCCAGTTTGTTCTGGAAAATAGCATTAGCATTAATAAATTCTTTAATAGTCTTTAATAAATTTTGTTTTCCTAACTTCTAGTAACGCGTCGTCTATAAAAAAAAAGATAGCAGATAGAGTAATCTAATAAAATATAATTTAATAAAAAGTTACTTTCCCTAAAGAAAGTAAAAAATTAGCAATTTTTAGAATTTTAATGCAAAAATGTCCCAAAAATGATAATCCGATTATGAATTCAAGATCATCTGAAGATTTCGAGATGCTTTACGATCATTTTATTGATTGGAGTCTTACATGAAAAGGTTTCATTGTAATATCTAAAAATTTAGTTAGATACAGATCCGAAAATAATTTTGTTTGGAACATCAAAATAATTATGTAGTTTATTAAAATGTTGTTAAACTGGTTGTAAAAATGTTAAAATTTTTTATATTTTTGTCAACGTTTAAGCGTTCTATATAATTATTTTGATCCAACAAAATTATTTTTAGATTTTGTATCTAGCTAAATTTTAAAGTACCATTCTTTCTGTGTATGACTGCCTATGACTTACGATGATCTTGAATATAAGATTGAACTATGACTGGTATTCATACTTTCGTTTTATTATCAATTTAAATACTACTGTCTAAAGCCTAGTGTTCATGATACTAGAAAGACCTCGCTCTAAGACCTCGGACGGAGAAGAAATTAATTGTATCGATTACTTGCAGAAGTTACTTGAATACTGTATAATTACTTTTCTTGATTATAGACTTTTAATGGGTTTACTTTTTTTTGTAACTGTAATGGCAATGTAATAACAAATTTAACAGTTACTTTTACTGTTACTTTTTACATTTTAAACCATTTTTACATTTGTGACATAATTTCTGTATATTCATTCTTCAATTTTTGACTAATATATTCATAATCCGTTGTATTTAAAACCGTCTCAATCCATTAAGTCTCAAAAACTCGGGTTTTAATTAAAATTTTTTAATCGTAATTGATATTTAGGAGTTATTCTAAAAAAAGTTTCCGAATATTATCGGCGATAGAGTGGGATATCCGAAAAGAAATATAAAGTAGAAATAAAAGAAATAAAAATGACTTCTATCTTTTTTACTGATAAATATTCAAAGACAAAATCGTTTATTCATTGAATTTGTTAGGAAGAAGACAGGGACTTACTTTTTTATCTTGATTTTTAATCTTTATATCTTTCTTTTTAAATATTCCAAATTTCTGCCAAATCGCTCACTACATTTTCGAACAACTTTTTATCCCTAAATAATAATTGCTGTCTAAAAATTTTAATCAAAAACATTGAACCCAAGTTACAAGGATTGAAAACAAAAAATCGTGTGAAGTTTTATATAACTTAATGGATTAAATTATACTTATTTTTAAGTTTTGTAAATTTTTAAATTCATTTTTTTGTAAACTGCGCGATGATATGATTATCAGATTTGAAATGCAATCCAAACTGAAGCTAAAATAATAATACAAATAAACTGAGCGATATTTTAATAATGATGCTAATAAACAAAGAACTGCAAAATGATATATAAAATATCTATATGTTTGTATGTTTTCTTTGTCTTGCATAATCTCCGTTTGTATAATATATATTGTATATAATAAAAATAATAAGAAAAATAATTAAAAGATAATTACAAAAGCGATCCTTTTTTTTATAAAAAGTAAAATTACGATTAAATTAGACAATATTCTGCAGTTTATTCATATTTGCAAACTTTATTTTTTATGATTTATACAAAGAGATTTTCCAGATATCGTTCCAGATTCGTGCGCGATATCTCGCAGTCCGATGAGATCACAATTTTTTTATGCTTTGTAAGTTATGAGAAACAGAGTGTCTCGAACATAATTAAGTTGCTAGTTTATCAATGCATCATGTCCATGATAAAGAAGACATTTTTCAGGCGCACGAAAAGAACGGTTTTGCTGAAATATCTAAAATCTTAAAAATATCTAAAATATCTAAAAATTTCGCTAAATACAGATCTGAAAATAATTTTGGACATTAAAATAATTAGATTGGATGCTCAAACTAGTTATTAATATTTTAAAACTTTTTATATTTTTGTGATCAACGTTTAATCTTTTAAGTGTTTTATTTCATTTTGACAGGATTAAGTAAATTAATTTTTTTTTTAACTAAGTTAAGTTAAAGTTAACAGTCTCAAAAACTTAACTTAATTAAAATACAAATTAACCCATAATGTAATCGAATTAAAAGTTAAGTTACTAAAAAAAAGTAATTGAAAAGTTAAAATTTAAATTTGTTTTATTCAATCTTATAAATAACGGAAATAAATATACTTTATTTAGAACATACTCTATACAGGGTGATGCTTTTAACTTGAGACATTCAAATATCTCAAAAAATAAGCACACTACGAAAAAATGTTAAGAATCAAAATTTCATCATTTCGAGGGGGACATACAATGACGTTAAAATCAGCCCCCCTACCCCTCCCCCTGGGCGGTGAGGGGGGGCAAGTTTGAAATCTTAAATAGGAACCCCTATTTTTTATTGCATATTCGGAATCTTTGGCTAAAACCACATACAATT
>JANQDE010000124.1:250537-295447 GCA_037157785.1 Cephalotes varians
ATTTTTTTAACAGGGATATTTTTAAATTTCTAATTTCTTTTTCACAAAAATTCACCAATATATCTTTTCCGAAAATACATGCACAATAGGGAATAAAGAAATCGCTCTATCCTAATATATATATATATATATATATATATATATATATAATCATCATATATGACTATATTCATATATTTAATCATTCTTCATGTAATCAAAATATAATATACTGTCTTAATTAAAATTTTATTAAAATGACATATAAAAAATGCTGAGTTATAATATATCGATTTTATTCTTATACTTTACGTTATGTGTGATCATATAACATAATGTTAAGTAAGATATATTCATATATAGTTGTACATAGATATGTATAATAATATACAGTCATATATAAACATGCATAATAATAAATAATCATATATAGGTAAGCATAATAATATATAGTCTTATACAATCATGTATACTCATACATAGTCATACACGGTCATATAGAGACAAATTTCGTATATGATCATATATAATGATTCATATATGATTATATATAATTGCATATAAAAATTTTTACTCGAGAATACACATAGAGTACGTGAGTCCCCCGGGAAGGTGATCTGTCCGTAGAAAGAGATGGAATATTGCTGTTCCATCTATGTATCTCTTTCTAACGACGCATACGACGTTATTAATAAGAGACAGATAGAGGGAACAGTGATATTCATTTTCTTTCTATCGACAAGTCATTTCCACTTAGGCGTGCGCCTATGGCTCACGTACTCTATGTGTATTATCTCTATGGAGTAAATGCAAATGATATTATCCGTATTCAGTTGTTTTAAATTATAAATATCTTTGACTTATAATATTGTATAATATTGACTAAATACAACAAATTGGAAAAATTTTAAGTAATTTTATTTATTTATTATATTTTAATGTAAATATGACATGAATTTCTGTTGTAACATTATTATTGGCATATAGAATAGATTTTTTATCTATAAGATTTCAATAGATTTATCTATAAGATTTTAATAGTGTCTTGTTATTATTCTATTAGGCTCGCATATTTTAATTATATCTTTTTCCGTTTCTAAATAAGGTATATTAAATCGATATTCGAATGTATCAAAGTCTTCTCGAAAGTCTCGAAGTTTATTGTTGATTCTTTTCCACAATGCTGATTGGTTCTCTCGCAGCGCTTACTTTGTGAGTAACTGTCATATTTTGATAATTTACATACAAATTTATGGCACATACAAAAATGTAAGGCAGTAAGATATATTTGCTTAAGAGTATGCTGGAGTCATCTGTCTTACCGACTAAACAAACATTTATTTTTCTTTACAAATACAAATATCAAAGAGGCTAAATGTTGGTCTTGCAGTATACACTGCGGCGGATCTTGGTGCCCAATTATAATTTGTGAATCTTTTTACATTTCCTGCTCATGTGAACTGCGCGCCGCAATTTGTCGGATTTGAAACACAGTGCAACGCTGGAAACAATCGACTCATATATTAAATTGTTGACAAACAATTCAATAATTTTTAATGCTAACAAGCATCTATTATCTCACCTTCCCGAAAGCCTATAAAGAAATTATTGCGAAAAATTTATTTTTCTATTTTTTTGCTTTCCTTATACTTATTAAAAAAATCCTCTTCCAAAATAAGAAAAATTATCTAAATGAGAATGTGAGAAAATCTTATATATCGCGTAAATGCTACGTATAGTTCGATCGTATAGTCACATCATACTTTTCTGTTTATTTCTCTTGTAAGTTTAACTCTTTCGCTATTACGAGTGACTATAGTCATCGGCCACAAAATACTATCTATACACGACGAGTGACTATAGTCACCGGCGACAAAAATGGAACCAAAATTTAGCCAAGTGCTCTCGATTCGCTTTCGTCTGTTTGCAAACGATTGCAAGCGTTGTTGCGATGTTCGTTTTTTTTCATTATTGTTTTGTCATTGGTAATTTATCATTACTGCAAGACATTTTCCATCAATTTATGTGAATAACAAAACGAAAAGAAAAAAATCCATTAAGAAAATGTGTGGTATGCGCAAAGAACGATAAAAGCAGTCAAACGCGATGTCAATGTGAGAATTGCGATGTTGAATTATGTGTGTATCCGTGTTTTGGAAAGTTTCACACAGAATATTATTATTAAAAAATTATTGCTCAATATTACGTTATAATTATATATTTTGTTGTGTAATGTAAAAATATCAATTGTATTGTTGAATTAAAAATACATTCATGGGAAAATTATGAACACAAATCACTTTCCTTCTAAAATTAATGTCACAAAGTCGTTTTTGAGACAAAAGTCTTGGCCCCGAATGCGCGCCTAAAGACTGCGCGCGCTTAATGTTCCCACTTTCGGTGCGGCGCTCCGTTCTACGCGAGGGACTCCTCGGCGAGGCCCGCCGTAGCGAAAAGATTAAAAATCATAAACTCAAGGTTTTATAAACAAATCTTTTAAAGTTTAACTTAAAGTAAAAGATAGCGTAGCCTCTATGACTTCTGCCTTGGTGCACTCGAAGAGATTCATTATTTTAAAGCAGTCACATCCGATGAATGAGAATATTTATCCGGACGAGACAGCATAATTACAATCGAACCGTAAGTTTCAATTTATTAATTATAAGGTTTCGTCCAGATGGATATGTTGTAGCTATTTAAAGCAAAGATGTAGCTAAAGAATGAATAAAAGATTTCGATTAGAAAGTTTATTCATTCTTTAAATAACTCGTAAACAAACAAGCATTAAGTAAATATTACAGCCTGAAAAGCCGGAAAAATCTTTAATAATCGATTATTATAAAACCGAATAAAGACTAAGAAATTATTCCACCATGCAGTATGTCTGATTTCATCTACATTAATGCATTTGCTGGCAACAAAGGATGTAGAAGCATGACGAATAGAATGTGCAGAGAAAATAGAAGCATCTACTTTCGCCGCGTAATGTTGAGTAACGTTTTAAGTCTTAACGTCCAAGTGTTTGAGAGAAGACAGGTTTATATGATTTACAATATGATATAAACAGTAAATCAGAAATATCTGGACGCAATTCTCGCGTGAGTTCAAAGTAAAGTTTCAGTAAGAAGAAAATGCAAAGGCATGTCGATGATCTGTTTGAAAATGAGTGGCGGCTGCGACTTTCTAATCCGCGAGATTTTTAGTCGATCTGGAATTTTTATGGGCCACAAAGAAAAAAATAATATTGGAACTTTGAATAGCCGCGAGCGTCTGCATTCACTGAAAAGTCGCAAGAGCAAGAAGAGTTATAAGTTTCTCAGATATAGAGGAGAAGATATGATAACTAAAGTAAATGAAGGCCAATGTAACGAGCAAAAAAAAGGTATAGCTTTAAATTTTTTAATAAAAAAAATTAAAATATATAATTCCATACGTTTCGGCTTACTTAGCCATCTCCTTAGCCAAATATAAATAAATATAAATAACTAAATTAAAATAAAATCAACTGTCATACCGTAACTAAAACTTGGTACACCAATGCCTCAACAATAATCATAAGATCTAAACAGATTGTCGCACAAATATCTATCAGCTATCAATTGGTGGTCAATGTTGTGAGATGTATAAGTCAATATGATAAAATTTCTCATAGCTAATTCTTCGTTTCCATCGCGAGAATAGACAGAGTCCAATAGAAACGTTGAGGTGACAATTAAAAGCGGTAATAATGGCAATGCAATCCAGAATACGAGAATATGAGAGAATATGAGATGGAAGCCAGCGCACTGATCGCATCGTAAGTTTCATTCTGCATTTCTACATTCCTACATTATCGTAAGCTATTGAATTATCTCTTCTATACTTATTCTGAACTTTTCATCTATAAAGCTTCTATCTCGGTTTTATATTAGTCTTAGTTCGCTGACCGTTCGTGATGTACCCTTCTTCAAAAATGCTTGGTGGATAATCGTGCCGCTATCAGGGAAATCCCAGGCTGGATGAGTCTCTCTGAAAGAAGACAATAACATATCAATATTCGGTTTGAATTGAATTGGTTGGTCGACTTTGAGCTTGTTGAACAGAGGGAACCACGACTACCCGCAATAAAGAGACGATCAGAACTCCCTCTTCTCTGTCGGCAATGATTTTACAGAGAATTCTTAAAATCAGGATAAACGGAGGGAGCACGTAAAAATATAATGTGCTCCAATCGAGAGAAAACGCGTCCACCGCTAATGGATCTGGGAAATCAAAAAACAAAATATTGGCACTTTATATTAATCGAAGAAACTAGTAAATCAATATTGAAGGGATCAAAAGTGATATTAATTCTATTAAAGTCCTGTTTAAAAGTCCTATCCGTTTCTTCCGAGATTATTCAGGATTCGGCATCCACTTTCACATTTTGAGCAGATCGGCACATGTGAGGTATAGACAAACAAATCGCGGTCCGCATACCAACACCAAAATTCCCGGGTAAGAGCAGACAAATGAAGAAATCTAATAGAACTCATGCGATTAATGTACGAGAGAGCTGTGGAGGTACCCACTCGTAGGAGAATATCACAACCTTGCAAATGCAAGGCGAAACATTTTAGGCCATGAAAGGCAGCTAAGAATTCCAAATAATTGATATGATTCTACTTGTCCTCTTCAGACCAAAACCCGTATTCGCGCCTTGTCGCAAGCGATTGAGGAAGAATCAGTAAATATTTTAATTTCAAACTGTCCTGATGTTGAGTTGATGTTATGTTGAGAATGGCTCTCAAAACTAGCTTTTTTGATATGAGCTGTCTTCTCATGCAAACATAGAGTTTGTTTAGTAATAGAATTTTAGCTATAATATCAACATATTATATCAACATATATTTTTAGAAAAATAAGGAAAAAAATATATAAGAACATATTTAAATAAAAAATGGTTAAAATTGTAGTTTTATATATATATCAATTTTTTGCCTCCACAAAATTTAAATAATATTAATAAATATAATTTACAAATTAATGTAAATTTATGTATACTTGAAAAAATTAGAAAAAAATGTTTGACGTTTTTGTAACAATTTATTTTATAAGACAGTTTTTATAAAAATTTATTCTATCCATTTGAAGAAGTACATCTTACAAATTAATTGTTCAGTTTAGTCTGATTTAATCTATTCATTTTAGAGCGATCTATTCATTTGAAGCGGATTTGTGAAAAGTCACAGAACTATTATGTGAATATAATACATAAATATAATTTAATATAGATTTTAGAGGTTTGTTATAATAAAAATTCATCATATACAGATTCAATGCACAACGCACAATGCGTTCATCGCTACTTCATTGCATGTAATTGTAACACACAAACATAAGATTTTAAAATAAAGTAGGACTAAGCGCTCGCAAGTCAATATATTTTTATTTATTGTATTTATTATATTTGTGCACGTGCGTGCGTGCGTGAGTGTTTGTGTGTGTAATTGAATTCAAGAGAATAAGATATATATTATAATATGTAATGTAAAAATATATAAAGTAATATAAAGTAATATAAAATATAATGTAAACATAATAATATAAACATAATAAAGTAACAATATATGCATATTTACGTACTAGGTGCACCAAGATTTTGTACGTCATATTTAGTAATAAGACTGCCTTATACAATTCAAAATTTGCAATAAAATCCGCGACAGAATAGCACTACTTGCTTCTGAATTAACAATTGTTATCCGTTTTATGCCACAAATTATTTTATTATTAATCGCTGTGACTTATATGTTTTTAATAATCTATTAAATACAAAATTTATTTTAGCATATCAATTAAAATAAATTTTATAAATTTTCTGTTTAACATTAATAAATTTAACTTTTATATAAATTATAATAAAAAATTCTATACTAATGTCTATGATAAGTAAATTTCTTAAAGTCATAATACATTGTAAATAAATTTATTTATATCATATGTTAACAAACTATTTATTAAAATTTTTAATAATTTTTAATAATAATTTATATGAGATAGCTCCATTAGTCTACATTTCGGATTGCCAACAATTTTATTTGCCTACAACATTTTGTCAACAGCTTCGTTTGTTTACATTCCCGATTGCTAACAGAGCAATTGCCTACAAATAATTATTCCGAACCTTTAAAAATTAAAACATAAATATACATATTGCACATATGACATTATTAAGTACATACACATTGCACATATAACATTATTGCGCACATTCACTTTGCACACATGAAGTGAAAGAAATCATAAATTCATATGGTATTAAACTCATATGGAATCTCGCTTAGATGCAAAATACATGTGTAGATGCAGTATGTTTCGCCCCTCTTTGGGGGGTGTTCCAATATAAAAAAACTAGACACATATAGGTTTGCGTTGAATCTCGCTTTGCGTGGAAAACTGTCAACCCATAGAATCTTGTATATATTATTATTAATTTAGTATTATTACTACGTGTGCAATGTATGTGGATAATAATGTCATGTGTGCAATGTGTATGATGATGTCTTAATTTTTAAATCTGCGCAATAATTGCTTGTAGACAATCGTTCTATTGGCAATCAGAAATGTAGGCAATCAGAAATGTATAGCAAACGAAGCTGTTGGTAATCAGGAATGTACTTTTTGAAAGTCCAATTAGGAAGTTTTTATTACGAATTTGATTAATGCACGAGAATACGTGCATCTCTAAAATAATCAAATTTCTGATTGTAATTATTCTTACGGCATACGATGTGAGTTTCTACTCGTCATTTACATGCGATTTCAATAACGACTCATCAATTTTTTAATTTTATATTTATAACTGACTTTTAAAATTATTTACGATTTACCAATTTGTATTTAACTGACAATTGATATTTTTACATTTGATACTGAAAATGGCCTGATAGAAGTCAAAATGTTTGTATATTTAAATTAATAATTATCATATAATATTTAGAGAGCATTAAAATACTGGGCTTGTAGCCCATTATTGTTTTAGTTAAGTATTTGATATCTCTATATCAAAAAATAGAAAAAAATAGATGTATAAATTTCTATAAATATTTACAAATAAATAAAAATCGAAATACCTATGAAATATATGGAGAAAAAAGGAATTTAATAAATCACAAAAAGTCTAGCTAACGAAAAAATATCTTGCATTTATTTTATACAAAGCTGTTAGAGATTATAATGAAAGGGTAAATTGATTGAAAAATTCTAAACTGATTGTTAAATAATTAATTTAATTATAGAAAATGATTTTACGATTATTTTTTTCGTGCTAGAAAGGATATAAATTTAGAAAAATTGAGAGGTATATTTATATTATAACACACGCACGTTACAGCATCCGTCGATTAGTCATCATCGAACATATGTGACCTTATACGTAGCTATATGACAGTATATATTTATTATGATATGAAATATTCGTTAAACTCTTCAGTTTTCGTCGATCTTTCGAAGTGGTAACATCTCGATTGTACTTTTAGTACTAAAAATTTATTTTCGTGATTATATGCGCGCTATCGTTAGTTAATTCTTACTGCATCTTAATTGCTAAGAATTTTAGTATATAAGGTGAGTCTTTAGAAGAAATAAAACATTCATTTATCTCACTTTAAAAATATAGCTAATTGTGTAGAAAATGATTTCGAGCATGACGAACATAATTATGTTTCATCAATATTATTTATATTTTTTATAGTTATCAGAATATCCTTTTTGAACTGTATTTTATGTTTATATTTTAATTTTATCGTGTTCTAACTTTGAATTTACAAATTTTAGATCAAAGACGAGCATAATATTTACTGTATTTATGTTATACTTAATGTTTATTTAGTAATACTTATATTTTATTTTACACGTTTCTTTTCGTAACGGATTTTTTTAAAATGTACTGAATGTAGACTGAATACATATAACACGTTTATCGAACGATAAATTAATTAGATATGTGAGGCTATATATTAAATAAGCAAATTAATTCGGTGGCTTTACATTTAATTAAATTCTGCAAATTCATTATGGCGATAGTTTTGTACGACAATCGTAAAAGAAAAAACTGGAATTTCTGTTTAATATTAATTATTGCTTCATAATGTATAACATAAATTAACCATGTTTAATATTTACATTTATCGTTTAAATAGTAAGAAAGAATGTACGTTAAATTTCTTGAGAGATTTTTTTCAATTGGACTCATTTTTGTACAAAATAAATATTTTAATATCGGTATCAACATTTACTAAGATTTTTCTCAGTTATCCTATCTTGTGTTAGCTTCTGATTAAAGTTATATATAAACATGCGAGATTCTTTGATTAATAAAAATAACTAAGATAAAAAGATTGATGAGCTAAGCTGGTTCTACGTACTAATAAGTATAGTGATTTAATTGTTTCTAATGATTTCACAAACGCTTCGACTTCTAATAAGATCATCTTTAACGCGATGACAGAATCATGATTACTTATAAATTAAACATATAAATCAAAATAAAATTAAATAACTACGATATAAATTAAAACTGACATGCACATAATGGTCAACGATTAAAATTTGTTACGAATTTTCTCGAAAAACGAATTATAATAAGTCTCGGGATTAAAAATTGAATTGTATCACTAATTATCAAGAATGCCGTGTCAAATTAATGATAATTAACAGTATAATTCAATTTTTAATCTTGAAATTTATTAAAAGTTGTTTTACATATCTCAACAAATTTCATAACGAATTTTAATCGTTGATCGTTATACGAGCAGTCACTTGCAATTTATTGTATTTATATTTTATTATACAACAGTATTAGATTGTATTATATTCTTTATTACTATTATTATAATTTGTTGTATATATTTATTTTTATTTTTGTAATAAAATTTTTGGAATGTTTTAAGATGACAATAACATATTAATTTATGATATTGATATTTTTCTAGTTTCAGTTTATGATTGTATTTCAAGTCTGATAATAATTGTGCAATATATAAACTGAAAAAATGTATTACATAAGAATTATTATTAAGCACTGAGATCTTTGACTGTATATGTATAGTCCGTGCTTTATTAACTTAATTTAATTTTTTTTTATTTTGTAAGTTACCGTGATTCTATCATCACACTCGAGAGGACTTTATAACAGATCAAAACGTTTGCGGAATCATTGGTACACAATTAAATCAAAATATATTAATTAATATGTAGAAGCAACTTGGCTCATTAGCTTTTCTTATTCTTGTCTGTGTAGAGCATACAGGTTACTTAATTCTTGTTTAATAAAAGTAATATATAACTATATGCGATAATAAGAGTATACTTATAATTATTTTAAATGTTTTTAGTGTCTAAATATTTAATTGTTGTAATTATGTATATTCGCACATACGTTTTTCTGTCTTTCACACAGTCAATTATAAAGGATGCTTTGTGCTGCATTTTAAATAAATTATGTTTTTCTTAACAAAATGTTTATAGATCTAAAAATCAACATGGAGTACTTAAAACTGTTTCTAAATAAAAGTTTAATATTTTTTATTATTGAATATTTCGGTTTGGCCGTTAAAGTCTCATTATTAGTTACTATAAGATCAGAACACTATAACATTTCTCTAAATCAAAGATCACTTGATGACAATTTATTCACCGGTACATGTCACATTTTTATTAAAATTTATTAATCAACGTTAAACATAAGGTTACATGCGCAACAGCCACAAGTAACAGTACTAACTTTCGACTTGAATGAAATAAATTCTTCAAGGGAACAAAAATGGAAGGAAAAAGTATATGACAACGAAAGTCATATTTTAAATTATTATTTCATCGATCGATTATCACCAGGGGATTATCTCCTACAAACGGAATTTTATACCATTATAGATAATGCTGGAGAAAGCTTGTTTAAAACTTCTTATACAAATGCAGAAAACGAAACGTGAGTAAATATAATATAATATGCTAAGATGCTATTTTGGATGTCATTATATTTATTAAAATATTCAAAACACTTACTATTATAAAATAATAAATAACATCGATGTGAATAACACAACCAAGTAGGAAAACGTCTTTTACGTCTAACAATACATAAGCTACATCTCAGTACTTAATATTATTACAATGTGAACGTTATATATATATTCACTCTGTAAATAAATTGCGCGCCGATTTATTTATTATTACACTTTATATATATTATTTTCAACAATAGCCATGTTGCATGGAATAATTTAAATAATATTTCATCAAAGTGTTTCGCAAAATTTAATGAAATATAATCGTAGTACGGCAATAATATAGTATCTAATGAAACAAGATATCTAAAATATATTACGTCAAAATGTTACTTTCAATTTCATATGCTATTTATAATGTCAATTATAATGTCAATTTATAATGTCAACAATTTATAATTATTATCTCATGCATATCGTTAAAATATGATAGGTTGTTCGCGACACATTTCTATCCAATAGGGGCCAGACGAATGTTTCCATGCTGGGATGAACCACATTTCTATGCCACCTTTAACATTTCTATACGACATAATACGAAATATGTTGTTTTGTCGAATATGCCAATACGAAGTACAACTATACAAAACAGCATGATGTGGACACACTTCGATAAAACTCCTTCAATGCCCATTTATCTTGTTGCGATCATGATATTCCATTTTCGGTACTACAATATTCCTATGGAAAGAATTAATATCCGGTACCGACAACAATTGGAAAAAGAGCACATAGAGCAATTAAGATTCCCAAATATTATTGTCAAACAAGTCACCTTATATTTAGAATTTAAATGGCACCTTTGTAAGAAACTAAAAGTAGATCATGTCGCAGTACCGGGTCTTCGTCACGATAGCGTACAAAATTTGGGACTCATTTTTTATCGGTAATATGCATAATAAAAGAAAATTTTTCATATAAATGAAAAGATTCAATTTAATAGAACTGTAACAAAACTGTATAATAATAAGTTATTTAATTAACAAAATATATAATATATATAAAATATATAACCAGTTATTTTTAATGCATAACATATATTACAACATATAACTGACTCTCTCTTAATATTGTCGAATCGATTGTTTCTTTATTAGACAAATTGCGTAACAATCGCGTATCTTTTAAGGATGTAACAATATTTTTAATCTAAATTAAAATATAAATAATATAAAATATATTACATATTGTACAGATGTTATAATACGTATACTTATTATAATATTTAAATAAAATTTAAAATAGCTTTACTTAACCTTTTTATTATTTGATATAATATTTTGATAAAAGAAATAAATTTAATTAAAAAACATCGCTATTATAGAAAACATAAATATTGTATTTAAATGCATCAGAGAATTTTGTTCTTATATCTATAATATAACTATATCTATAATATAGATGCAACATAGAATAAGACAGACAAGCTCTTTTTAAAATTTATTTAAAAGACTTTGCATTCTCTCAGTCATTCTATATATTTTATTGAAAAATTTCAAGTTTGTCCCTTATTGTTATTGAAAAGACATGAGTTAGTCAGACTAAATTGTTTCATCGTAATTTTCAAACGATTGAACATAATAAACGTAAAATGATGAAATCATAAAAAAAGTATTAAATTGCATGCTCGTAATAGAATTTTTATGTACATATATATATATTTATATATATTTATATATATACATATTTGACTTGTAAAATAAACGTTATATTTACAAATAATTTTTAGAGAAACAGCTATAATTTATGATAAAGATTTAGATCCTGTTGCACACAAAGCAAATGTGGCGCGCTTAATAAGACGTCAAGTGGCACATCAACTTTTGGTTTCTTCAACTCTACTTGATTTTATCACTGGATACACGTGGGTATCATTATGTTATTTGCAGCAGATGTTATCAATAAGGTTGTTTCTTCAATATTATTTTGCTTACACGGTCTAAAAAATGATATATTTCGTTTTATATATATATATATATATATATATATATATATATATATATATATAATATTTTGTATAACATATGTTACGATATATAAAAATTCAATGAAAATTTGAATAGTTTCGACGCTGTAAAATCTCAAATAATTACATTAAAATAACTTCTCTTTTATACAAATTGATTAAAATTATGATAATCCTACTATATTGTTATATTTTTATTAATTTAATGAAAAACAGCGAAATTATATTTGCTAATAACGAGCAGTAATGCATATTGTTATTATAATATATCTCTTTCAACCAATTTTTCGATATAAAAATCATACATCAATATTTTCATTTTTAGATTAATCCAAATTCTCGGATGTTGAATTTGTTCGTAGTTGAGATTCAGCAAGAATCTCTTCGTTTGGACAGTGATCCTATTATAAAACCTCTTACGTCAGAATCTAACAATGCACGGAATTCATTTTTCTCCTTTTCCCATTACATTAAAGGTAAAACATTACCTTTAGTGTAATACATTACAAATGTAATTGCTAAATATAATCTAAATATAATCTACAAATTTTTTAAAGTAAAAATTTTAAAATAAATTATATAAGAATATGAAAGTATTTATAAAAGAATAAAAGATATCTCTAATAAGTAAATTTATCTTCAAAATATTTGAATATTAGTCACATCACATATGCGAAAAGAGAAAAATTACAATTCGGATGTTAAATTAATTTTTCTTAAGAAAGTTCTTAAATATCTTCATAAATTTATAAAAAGTTATCATATTTATATTTACAATATTTTAAGCTTACATGTATACGTACACTTTGCAATATGTATCATTGCAGCTCCCGCTATATTACGTATGTTGCAACATGTCGTTACTAAAAAGATATTTTGGAAAGATATCGAGATATTTTTTAATAACGTAAAATAAAGAAAAATAGTAAGTAATACTTTTTATTATATTGTATTTTTTTTGGAAACTGTTCTATTCATTACTTATTATGATATACTTCTTTTATTCTTAATCATTTGTTGATACTGCTTGTTATCTCAGCTTTTATTTCATATTCTGCTTTTAGAAATTTCTTCGTCAATCACTGTTCCTTTCGTTACGTTTACATTTTTTTGTATCATAATAATTTTTTTCTTCCTTTCATTTTTTGCTTTTTTTATTTGTAAATTCCGTTTCTTGTTTCTATTGTTTGTTTCTCTTTTACTTGCTTTACATTTTTTGTTGGTTTATTTTTTTTTAATTTATAATTTCTATGTTCTCTTTGTAACATTGTTTACTTCTTGCACTATCATTTTCTTATTCGTATTCTTCTTCCACTCTCTTTCTCTTTCTCTCTCTGTCTCTCAAATTCAATTTTTATTTAATATGTTTTTGTTGTTTTATTTAGCTTTTCTTGCTTAATTGATTTATGTTTATCTTTATAATTTATTTGATTTTCTTGTCTTATGATTATAACTTATGATTATGCAACTGTTTTTCTTTTTTAGCTTTACAACTTCCGATGATTTGTAGACTACCATGCAACTCGCTTTAAATGAATCAAATGACGTACCCAACTTTAATATAAAAAAGAATATGGATTCATGGACAGAGCTAAAGCATTATCCTGTGATAAAAGTAACGCAAGAGCAAACCAACGTTTCAAATTATATAAATATAACAATTTTCCTTGAAAACGTCAATGCAATAGATAATAGATGGTGAGGATACCTTTGACATATACTTTATCCCAGGGATGTTCCTATTTTATTAATATGCCCAGACTGTGGTTATTACCATAGTCAGCAATAACGTTACTCTTCTATCTCTTAATAACGAAACATTTACAATAATAAATATACTACAAGCTGATGAATATAAACAATTAAGTTCATTATGTTTATATATAATAAAACTTATAATCAAATCTGCTTAAAAACTTTGAAAACACAGTAAAATAATGTTTTTGTTAATAATGTATAATATATGCATTTTCATTTATAATGTATTCAATTTCATCAATTCGCAGACATTTACTTTAAACATTACACATATACATATGTAACAATCAGTAAATATTTTTCATTAATTAAATTAAAACCTATCAAACATAATTAATAAAATATCAAATAAAAATCAATAATAATCAATAAAATTTATTAAATATATTGCAGGATATTATTGTGTTAATTATGATTGGGTAGAGTGGCTTAAAATTCTCAATTATCTAAAGTCACCTATACTACATGGGCAAATACATGTGCTTAATGTAATTTTTTATCTATATTTACAGACGTTTCGGCTTTCCTTTAAGCCATCCTCAGTGTATGAAAGTACATTCTTGTCAACGTTCGATGTTCAAATGTGTTTATGTTATAATCCTTTTTATTATACATTAAATAGTTACATTAAAAAACGATTAAATAATTTACAAGAAGTTTTTTAAGAGAGTTTTAAAAGAACAGGGTAAAAGCAGCGAATATGGAATATCAATTTTTCTATTAATATTACTTATTATTAATATTACTCCGATACAAATGCATATTAAGGCTTGTAATAAACGTAGAACTTTTAAGCAATATGTTAGCTATAACATCCAACAAATGAAAGTCTCCGAAATTTAAGTCCAACTTTAATATTTAAAAAAGTAAAACGTGGGAAAATGAGGGGCGTAAAGAAAGGGTTATAATATGGAATACTAGTCAAATTTGAGAAACAATAATAAATAACATAAAAAATGAAATGCAAATTTATTTTTTTATGTAAATTGAAATCGAATCTGTTAAAAATCATACGTTTACAATGTAGCACATAAATAAAATTACATTATGAACATAGACAATAAAATCAAATTCTAAATCGTTAAATTATTAAAATAAACATTAACATCAAAAATTCTTTATTATTTATAAAAAATACAAAAACGTTATATTCTCTACTTTTTATTCCATAATAATTTAATTATTCCATATTACCAATACATCTTAATATGACCCACGAACTCTTCCCATTTCAATAAAGAGTTAAAATCGCAATTAAATGGCATAATTATTCATGCAATATTATTTATGCAACATTATTAAAAGCGTCTATGTTTTATAAACATTAAATAACTTACATTCAGCTTGTAAGAACACTTTTTAAGATAGTGCTATCACTAGATAGCTTTCCAGACGCAACAAAAATAAATAAATGCTTATATTAGAGAAATTCGTTGTCGCATCGAGTTTATTATTTAATATGACACGTTTGACAATAATTGCAACAACTTCCAGTGATTGCCACTAAAATGCAACGCTTTGTTTAAAAAATAAGTCCCTATTCCATATTAGTAACCTATTCCATATTTGCTGCCTTTATCCTAAATATTTTATGCATTATGGTCGGACATTGGAACGTATCCGGCCATTGGGACATTTATCTTAATACTTCCTGGAACTGTACAATTTTTTACGTTTCCAATTTTTTCACAACGTCTTATGGTTCTGTATATTTTATCATAACCGTGATTTCATTATGAAATATTGTTGGAAAGCTGCGTTACTTCATAATTTTTGTTCCCTTTCATAATTTAAAAGCAAACTTTGATATACTTTTCCATGATAATTATTCACATATTAATAGTCATCAATTTTCTTAATTAATCCTTAAAATTTTTGAAACAATCTGTCGAAAATGAAACTAAAATGTTATTTCAATTATTTCTTTTGAATCATAATTTTTGAGATAGTGATCTTATCTATCTTAGATTTTGCCGATGTAACGATGTGAAAGTAAACAATAATAAAGTCAGTAACAATTATGTCTAGATCTATCGTCTCTAGAACGTTGTCTTTACAAATTCCTATATTGGTATAAAGATCTCAATAACACTCTGTCATTGATAAAAAGGTTTTATAAAATAAGGTTCTGCATTTCTTTTCACAAACGCAGTAAAACAAGTAAGTATACATTGTGTGGAAAATAGATTCTCTAATCACAATCAATCAAATATTTTAATTTGGTTAAACGTTTCTCTCACATTTCATTGTTTCAATGTTCGCCTCTTAGAAGTTTTGTTTACGATTCTATTACTCCTTTTTTACATTCAATTTACCTTCCAATCTTTATTTTTGTAAGGACTAAAATAAAATAAAATTCAAACAATAAGTTAAAACATTAACATTTAGTAGTGTTTTCATAGTTTGTATAAAATTTAAAATGTGTAATTTCGTCATTTTCTAAAAAAACATATTTAACAAATGATTTTTAAATCTTTTAGATCACTAATACGTTACAAAATCACAAATATAGTAACAAAATATTTATTTTTTTACAATTTTTATAATTGTAGATAGCTATAATCATTGTATAAACGTAATAATAAAAAACAAATGCCAATACTGATTTAGAACTCTATATAAACTATATATCTACTATAATACTTATACAGTGTATAATATCATTTTCAACAAAATGTAATTACATTTTATTGTAATTTTTAATTAAATGTAATTATCAAATAAATATAATTTTATTAAAAATATTTTATTAAAACATTTTATTAAAAATTACAGATTCAATACTCATTATTTTACCTCAAATCCAAAGTTATTTTAAATGGAAGACAAAAGCATATCCAGAAAACGTTTAAATGTTTACAAGAAGACGCATTTATCTAAGAAGAAGCGTTTAAAATACAAGATGGAACCGATAGAATGCTGTTATTTAAACACATATAATCCGCTCTCTAGAAACTTTAATAACATTACAATGTGGCTAAATCTAACATTTGTGAACATATCAAACAGTATGATTACTATTTTACCAAGTACATTTGGAAAATTACGTCTTAACATTCTCGATCTGTCACAAAATTATCTCGGTACTTTTGGTCCAACTACATGGCCATGGATAAAGCAGAATACCATTAGAAATACTTTGTTTTCATTAGATATGAGCAATAATTCCGTAAGTCGTATTACATCTAATTACTGAAATATGACATGAAAAATTGATAAAAGGATTGTTTCTATCACATAGTTTAAAAATATATAGTTAACACGCTACGATAATCATTAACTTATCTATTTTTAGCTAACTAAATTACCAGTTAATATTGGTATACTAAATGCTTTAACATTTTTGGATGTTTCTCATAACATGTTGAGGAGCTTACCACAAAGCATGGAAAATTTACGAAATCTTAATTTTTTGGATTTGTCATATAACAAATTATTGTATTTACCATTATCTATGCTTATGGCGCAAAACCTGGAATATTTAGATATTACAAGGAATTCATTTCGAATCCAGAAATATGAGCAGAATAATGAGCGGAATAAAATACAAGTACAAAGCCTTGTTATATTATCAGCTAATATTGTGTTGAAATACAGGTTTGTTGCTTCTTCCAAATTGTTTTTCTCACACAAACACACACACACACACACACACACACACACACACACACACACAAATGAAAGTTGATTTTTGTATTAAAAAATGTGATATTAATAATTTTTTAATTATAAACAAATAAAATTAAAATTGATTATGAATATGATTATGAATATGAAATTGTAAAATTAAAATAATATTAATAATTATATCATGTGTAATTATACCTATTTTAAAAGAAATCTTTCCAAATTTTTTATTTAAAGTTGTAAAAATAAGTTATAAGAATATAATAATTGAAACGTGCCTTTAACTGATGAATTGATTTCTCGACATTATTGTTGATGAAAAAAGTTCTAAGATAATAAAGAACTCTATAGAAAAAAAATTTGTGACAAATAAGACAAATTATGTAAGTTTTAATTTGATAATATGTTTATGTTACAAACCAAAATAATAATTTTCCAGCATACCATTCGATACAATATTACCCTCTGCATTGATCGAATTTTTAGAAGAGGCGAAACGCTGCTCTGGTTGTAATCGTATTCGCATGGATCTCTTACCTGAGTATGATGTATATCCTATTTGTACACTAGCTCATTACGTACTACCTGAAAATTATTATGTACCATTGGTAAGTTATTTTTGTCCATTTTTCTGCGAAGATATCTTAATATGATCGGATCTATCTAGATAATCCTATTAATATTGTTTATAAAAAGTTATCCAAATTTAGAAATCTAAATTATTAATAACCAATTTTACACATAAATTATATAATTCTGTAATATCTCTATATTATTTATTTACATTGAATTTTTACAATATTCTTATAAACATTTACATTTATTTAGACAGAGAATGCTTACTCTTGTAGAATTTACAAAAACATTGACAATTAACAAACTTGTTGTTCATATTCGAAAGATTGATATTTATAAAATGTAATTCATATCAGATATTAGCAGAATTGCTAGTATTAGATTTATTCTTTATCGCATGTAATTATATTATTTTCACATTTATTAATTAATTTTTAATATTAAAATTGACAATTAATTTTTTATTCAAAATAATTTTATAAAAACATTTTCTCAGATACGGAATATATGTGTTGAAAATCCAACTTCACACATGTATGATTAATGATGTCATGAAAGTTTTCGCTTGCAAGTGTAATCGTTTAAAAATTTTTGCAATCCATTAAAAATTGGTTTGCCACCAATCGGTCGCAATTCAGTTTTGGGAATTTTTGTGTTAGGCGTTTATAAGTTCTTGCGTACATTGTACTTATGTAATATATGCATATGCATATACATATATAAACAAAACATATATTTATGTATACTTATATATAAATATAATATTTATATATTTATACATATATATATTATATATATTATATATATTATATATTATATATTATATATTATATATATTATATATTATATATTATATATTATATATTATATATATTATATATTATATATATTATATATATTATATACATATATTTTTTTTATTACTTTGTCTATAGTAAAATGTATATTTGTAAATTTATAAAAAAAAAAAGGTTTTAACGTAATAGTTAAAAGTATATAAAATTATAAAATATGCGCTAATAATTTTAAAATGTATGTAAATTTATCAGAAAATGCAAATGGTATTATTTCTATTCAGTTGTTTTAAATTGTAAATAACTTTGACTTATAATATTGTATTGTATAATATTGACTAAATACAACAAATTATAAAAATGTTAAGTAATTTTATATTTTTTTAATATAAATAAAATATGAACTTCTCTTATAACATTAATGTTAACTGCATATAGAATAGATTTTTTATTTATAAGATTTCAGGAATTTGATAATGTTTTGTTATTATTCTATTAGGCCTAAAGATATATTTTAATTATGTCTTTTCTCGCTTCTAAAAAAGTATGCTAAATCGATACTCGAATGTATCGAAGTCTTCTCGAAAGTCTCGAAGTTTATTGTTGTTTCTTTTCCATTATTCTGATTAGTTCTCCCGCAGCGCTTATTTCGGCTTATGAACGACTGTCATATTTTGATCATTTATAACCCATACAATTTATGGCACAAGAACGTAAGGCAGTAAGACGTAAATATTTTATTACATATTTTAAAATTATAAATATGTTAATATATTAATATATATGATAAATAATTTTATTTTTAATAGAGATACATATATTAAACAATTTTATATTAAAACTAGACATCACAGACTCTTCATGAACATTATTTAATGTTTCAATTTTTAATTTTTAATATATTTGCTTAAGAGGATGCTGAAGTCCATATTACCGACTAAACGCACATTTATTTTTCTTTTTTTATTTTTTTTTTTTAAACAGAATAAAAAAATATTTTTCTAAAATAAAAGAAATTATCTAAATGAGTATGACAAAAATTCTATATATCACATAAATGCTAACGTACAGCCAGATCATACAGTTATGTCGTCAGATAGACTTTTCTATTTATTTCTCTTGTAAACTTAAAAATCATAAACTCAAGATTTTATAATATTCTTATATATTATTCAAATGTAGGCAAATACTTTTAATTTGGTTATATACTTAGAATTATTTATATCATGCAATAAAATAACTTAGGTAAGGTTAGGTTAAGTAATAGGAAATTGTAATTAAAAAACTTTTTTATATTTTTTGTATTGATTTGTATTTGCCTACATTTATTTGTATTTTTCCTTTTATTTTGGAGAAAGATTTTTTATTTTATATGAGAAAAAAGAAGAAAAGTATGAAAGTACATTTGGTCGATATTTTATTTCTGAACACATATAAACACTATATAAAAACTTGCATACTGTTTAAGTGTACGTGTATAACATATTTAGAGATATTTATTAGATATAGAGCAGACCAGGGCAAGTTTTTATACGGGGTTGGTTGTCAAAAGCTTATAACTCAATGCAGCAAAAAGCTTATAATGAATATATATCAGAAATTTCTCTTTTTTATATTGTATATTGCTGACATAATATTTAATTATATAGATGTAAAATGGTTTGCGCCAAAAGGATCGATTACTTACAACTTTAAAAAAAATGAAGTTGGCAAGTAAAATTTTCTGATCTTCTGTTTCGATTTTTTTTTTAGTTTTTGATATTATCAATTTCGCAATTTCACTGCAATAGTAAAAAATGGCATGTCTTGGATAAATTTTAGCTGTATTAGTTAATTATTATTGTAATAAAATTTATGCATATAACATCTCTTACTAAAAAATAGCCAAGTGCAACAGATTGTCCTAAATGAGTTGGCACTAATTATCACAAACAGATGAAAGTCGCGGCTCTTCCAAGATTGCGTTCAAAGACATCACCCGACCACACTAGGGTGTCATTCTATCTTTGTTTACGTTCAACGAACAATGAAGATAGAATGACACCCCAGCGTGGTCGGGCGATGTTTCTGAACGCAGCCCGAAAGTAGGTTGAGGGAATATATACACAAAAAAAGTCATATACATGCACTCAGCGCATACATGTTCTTCTTTGTGTGCGTATGTTATCTACCTATTCTCCGAGGAAGCGTCTTCTATCTGGCAATACTGGCTTTAGCTCCGATCTACAATAAGTAGCACCTTAAGCCATAAGAAATTAACCAATTAATTATAGTTGACTATTTTTTTCATATTCGAGTGTGATTAGTTAATTTCTTAAGGCTTACTATACCTATTGTAGATTGAGATTTAACAATCGTTCAGAAGTTATATAAGATTAGATTTATTAATTATTGTACAAAAACAAGAGAAAAAGACAGACAAATGTAAAATTCTGCCAGATATCATAATGAAAGTTGTTAGAACGGTGAAATTACATAATTTATCCATCTGAAAAGCTGCTTCAGAATTTAATGTGAGTTATTGTATTTAAAGTCGTTATTGTAAGAAGACTTCTGAAAAAGATTATTTACGCGAGAATATTGTTATTCCAACAATTCAAGTAGGCTACGTTAAAAATAAGCAGATTTTTACCAAATCTCAAGAACAGCAATTAGTTGATTATATTCTACATGCCTCAGATATTTGGGTCTCTCTCTTAAAGAAGTTTGGCTTTAATCTAGCTTACTGTACTGTAACTCAATTCGAATATCTATTATTTTATTTACATCAATTCAATAGTTACTATCATATTTCCTAAAATATAAAATTAATATTAAAATAAGAACTATTTTTTGAATGTTTTAAAATATGTGACTACCGATCTTGAGATGTGTAAAAATCAATCCCAAATATGGGGATAATATTGTCACATTTTGACAGCTTTATTTTTTATTTACAATTAAATAACTTATTTGTACGATGATATATTTAAACATAATATATTTTTTAATACCTAAAAGAAGTGTATTTTAGGTGTAGATGTATTTTAACGTTTATATAAAGTTTTAAAATCTTACGTCTATTTTTTTCTAAAAATCACTAAACAAAAACTGTGATAATCCGCCCCGGGTTTCCTATTAATTAATTTGGTGTCTTTATTTTTGCACAACAAATTTTTATTTTATTTTATGTGAATATTGAATTTTGCAATCGATATTAATGTTGATCAGTATCAATATACGATTTTCTTTTTTTCTTTAGTTGTCATATAAAACCTACTATTTATTGTCACTAATGAATTTGCAAAAACTGATTAATGGTAAAGGCACCGAATTAATATTTGCACACCTAATATATAAACTTTTAATATATAAACTCGATTGATATTAAATTTTCATTGACATTCTATACGTGAAAATCTTGTCATTTTACTTATAAAAATCTTGATTTTTAAAAAATTTTTCTAAAATTTCTTGATTGTTATCCAAAGCGATGACCTTGACAATTTATTATATACGAAGGCTGTATGATAAGTACCCAGGTGTTAGGAAAGAAAACGCATTTTTCTTTTAATTTTTTTTATTTACTTTTTAACATAGTCTTTTTTTAGCTCGATACACTTAGTCAAGCGACATTCCAACATATTTTTCCATCCATTTTTCCATCATTAAAAAATATGATTTGTCGAACTCCTCAAAATAAGCCTCTGTTTCGGCGATGAATTCATTGAACCAATATCTGAGTAGTCATCAAAGATGCATGGTTATAAACGGCATGCAACTTCACTTTGATTTCCCACACGTCTTCCCATCCAAAAAAGGAATCGAATCATTGACCGATATTGCTCTTTTTTTCGTTATTGCAAACAAACATGAACTTGTCCAATTTCAACAATTATAAAACAAAACTACTCGATAAATCTGTCTGAAGTTTTGACTGGAGCCGTTTGAAAGAAGGCATTAAACGATGGTATACAGACTTTGAGTCGTGACGTGATTAGTCATTGAACACGGGTATTTATTATATACGGCCTTCGGGTATTTATTATATACGGGTATTTATTATATACGGCCTTCGTATTAGGCTGGACCTGTTATTGTACAATATTTATCTTTTGTGATTAATGAGATCAAAAATCTCAATATGTATACAACTCTCCAGAAATTACAGGATGTATCAGATCACTTATACTATTCTTTTTCTCGAATATGCGACGTCACTGGAAGTTGGAAAAACAATTTTTTAAATAAAATGTTATCTTAAAGATTTATTGATGTTAATAGTCATTTTCCGAGGCAAATCTGAAGTAGATGTAAGTATGAAATCAACTTTGAAATTTTAAATGGAAACATAGAATGGAAACAATTGAGGGATAGATCGAGTAAGTTATTATTGAGATATTATAAATAAAGATTTAAAAAAGATTTAAAATTTTCTAATACAGTTTTTTAATACATATTTTTTATAGTTTACAAGAAAAAATCCAAAAACTACACGGAATAAACAATTTTGCTGAGAGATTTAAAATTTTGCACGATATAAATCTGAAAATAATTTTATTGAACCATCAAAATAACTTTATTAGAATTTTAAAAATAATGAGCAATGCTGCAAAAAATTTTGATATTTTAATAACTAGAGAGTTTGTTCTTTATAATTATTCTGATAGCTTAAACAAAATTACTTTTTTTATCTGTATCCAGCTAAAATTTTCGATCTTTCAGTAAAATTTTTTCATGTATGATAACATAGTTGTTTCTGTGATAACAGAGAATATTACAATCTGCTTACCAATTCCACATAAAAACAAAGAAGAATTATAAGAATTTGCTGAAAATGGAGCTACTAATGAAGCTTCGTAGTTTAGAAATGTTCAAGATGTCTACCATCTTGATCAGCACATTTTCGCTTTTTCCCTTTGCCTCTAGAAGTTCGTGAATGTTAAGTCTAGAGATCTAGTTGTAATAAAAATAAAATTTTTCTACTTACGTTACTATTAATATTTATTATTATAAATTTTTGATTTTTTAATTTCAGTAACTGAAATGTTCATCCTCGTTATTTAAAATAATTTCATTTATTTGTGATATAAATTAAATGGAGTGAATCTAGAAGATTTGCCAACCGCTCAAGGGCATTCAAGTCTTTCGGATCACTGACAGCGTTAGAAGATGTTTACGGAAATGTGTCGTTCAAGAAAACAGGCATTTTTGTACGAACGAACATTTGTATATTACAAAGATTCATTGTCTTGTGATTTCAGTACATATTATCATTGTTCTTGTTATCATCTTTAATTTTGTTTTAAAATGGCGATCAGATTGTAGCACTGTCTTATATCACAAAATCGGCTGTCGTAGTTTCTTGTCTTTTTCTTAAATGTGAACCATAAAAAAATATTAAAAAACCGTATTAGTAAAGTCGTTTTTTTCTAATGCTTTTCCTCCAATAATACCCAACTTGACCTATGTTCACATTTGAAATTTTAAAGTTATACCTATGTCCAGTTTGTTCTAGAAAATAGCATTATGAAATAGCATCAATAAATTAATAATTCTTTAATAGTCTTTAGTAAATGAAAATTTTATTTCTTAACTTCTAATAACACGTCTATTTACGAAAAAGGATTGTAAATAGGATAATCTAATAAAATATAATCTAATAAAAAAACATTTTCTCTAAAGAGTGTAGAAAATTAATAATTTTTAGAATTTTAACGCATAAAGATCCAAAAATGATAATTCGATCATGTATTCAAAATCATCTGAAGATCTCGTATGATCTCGAAACACTTTGCGATTATTTCAATGGTTGGATGGAGTCTTACGTGAAAAGAACAGTTTTCCTGAAGTATCTAAAAATTTAACTAAATACAGATCTGAAAATAATTTTGTTTGGAGCATCAAAATAATTATGTAGTTCAAAATGGTTAATAAAATGTTAAAACTTTTTGCATCTTTGTCGTTTGCAACGCTTGAGCGTTCTACAAGATTATTTTAGTCGAACAAAATTATTTTCGGATTTGTATCTAGCTAAATTTTTAAGTACCATTCTTTCTGTGTATAATAACTTACTGCCCATAACTTACGCTGATCTTTAATATTAGATTGAACTATATTCATAGTTTCGTTTTATTATCACCTTAAGTACTGTGTCTAAAGTCTAGTGTTTATGATGCTGGAAATTGCTAAGACCTCGGACAGAGAAGAAATTAATCGTATCGATTATTTGCGGAAGTAACTCGTTACTTGGAACACTATTACTGTATGGTTATTTTTCTAGATTACAGGTTTTTCTGTTAACGGGTTTACCTTTTTTGTGTCTGTAATGGCAATGTAATAACAAATTTAACAGTTACTTTTATTGTTACTATTTATATTTTAAACTATTTTTACATACGCGATCTAATTTTTGTATATTCATTCTTCAATCTTCGACTAATATATTTATAAAAAATATCCGTTGTTATATTTAAAGCCGTCTCAGTTCATTAAGAGTCTCAGGAAACTCGTGTCCTAATTAAAATTTTTAAATTGCAATTGATTGAATATTTAGGAGTTATTATAAAAAAAGTTTCCGAATATTATCGGTGATGAAACGGAATATCCGAAAAAAATATAAAGTAGAAAAAAAATAAATAAAAATGACTTTTATATCTTTTTTACTGACAAATATTCAAAGACGAAATCGTTTATTTATTGAATTTATTAGGAAGAAGACAGAGTTACTTACTTTTTTATCTTGACTTTTAATTTTTATATCTTTCTAAATATTTGAAATATTCCTGCCAAATCGCTTACTAGATTTTCGAAAAGAACAATTCATTTTATCTCTAAATACCAATTGCTGTCTAAAAATTTTAATTACAAGCATTGTGATTAAAACGTGAACCCAAGTTACTAGGATTTAGAACAAAAAACCGTATGAAGTCTTATGTAACTTAATGAATTATATGTATTTTTAAATTTTGTAAATTTTTAATACATTTCTTTATAAACTGCATGCTGATATAGTTCAGATATGAAATGCAATCCTAACTAAAGCTAAAAGAATAATATTACAAATTAAATCGATCGACACTTTAATAATGATGTTAATAAACAAAATACTACAAAATGACATAAAATATCTGTATGTTTATATTTTCTTTCTCTTGCATAATCCCCGTTTATATATATTGTATAATAAAAATAATAAAAAAAATAATTGAAGATAATTACAGAAGTGATCCTTTTTTTTTTATAAAAAGTAAAATTACGATTAAATTAGACAATATTCTGCAGTTTTTTCACATTTTCTGAAACTTTATTTTTTTATAATTTATGCGGAGAGATTTTCCAGACGTATGCGATATTCTGCGATCCGAGATCGCAATTTTTTCATGCTTTGCAACAGTTATGAGAAACGAAGTGTCTCGAGCATAATTAAGGCTGTTTTTCTTTTAGAAGTCATAAATCGACACAGGTTAACACATTCAAGCACAATTTGCCACAGTTAAATGGAACGCGATATACAGAATGTATAAGAACATTTAGTTATTTAACCTTACAAAATCCATCGTAAAACTTTTCAAATGGGTTTTCAATTTTTATAAATGTATGTATAATATATTGTATTGCATAAATATTTTCAGTCAAAATATATTATAAAAATAAAGTTTTATTATCATTTTAACTGTTTTTATAAATATAAAAAAAATATATAATATTCTAAAGAAAATTTACATCAATTCAATCTTTATATTAAACATTATATTTGTAAAAATCAAGTTACAAAGTTAATCTAAAATATAAGTTATAAGTTATAAATGTAGTAATGAAAGTTATAAAAATTGATATAAAATATAAAATATAATATATAAATTATTATATTTTATTACATTAAAGTACGTAATACTTACCATTGTAAATTTTTACACAATCAATTTTTTTATAAACATTAATAAACATTGCTCAAGTACATGCTCAGATTCTGTCGAAATATAGCGGGAACGATACGTTCTTCGGTAAAACACACTCCGACTTCTCCCGAACAAAGTCGAAAAATGTCGACTGAGTTTGAAACAAATTCTAAATGGAAAGCGACGTGCGTCGATTTGTCAAAAGTGTCGACTGCGCTGTCTAAAAGAAAAGCAGCCTAAGTTATTAATTTGCATCATGTTCACGATAAAAAGAAATTCTTCAGACGCACGAAAAGAACGGTTTTGCTAAAATAACTAAAAATTTCGCTAGATACAGATCTAAAAATAATTTTGGATTAAAATAATTAGGTCGGACGCTCAAACTGATTATTAATATTTTAAAACTTTTTATATTTTTGTGATCAACGTTTAATCTTTTAAGTGTTTTATTTCATTTTGAGAACGAATTTTTGTGTGCTTAATTATTTTTAAGCTGCGATAAGTATATCATGTCACACATTTTACGCGCTATATATTTTTTTTATTTCAAAAAAAATTTTTTTCTTTGTATGTTTTCCTTTTTACGTCCTAAAGTATTTTAAAATATGTAAACATTTTAAATATGAATTTTTATATATGAATATGTTTTTTGTTTTAAATTTTACTTTAATAGCAAATGCAAATATTTTACTAAGTGACAAATATACTCGATATTAAACAAAAAAAAGCCACCTTTTCATAATGAGTATACTCGATATGAACATCGAGAGGGTAAACAATCTACATAATTATTTTAATGATTCAATAAAATTATTTTGAGATCTGTACATGGCTAAATTTTTAGATACTTCGACAAAACTGTTCTTTCGGTGCGGTTTTCGAAGACCCAGTGCGAAACAGTGTGCGTCATTCGATACATTATCTGAACAAAGTCTTTGGTGTATCGCATTTTATGAATGAATGGATCGCATTATCAACCCCTGTCATTACCAACATATGTAAAAGCAAAATTATTAGAAGATGAACGAAAACGTCTTAATTTTTGAAACTATTGTCATCTTTTTATATTTGAGGTATTTTAGCTTATAGTAAACTTCAAAAAGTATGCTCAGACTTTCTGTAATATCGGAAAATTTTTCCGACATAATTTTATGGATCGATGAAACTACGTTCACCGATTAGCGTGTTCAACACACAATTTTTTGTATTGACAACAGAAAAATCCTCACGTTGTTCGCGAAGATACGTTTTAACGTAAATGTTTTATCAATATATAAGCAGAATTAATAGCGGATTAAATCATAAGTGTAAACCGTACAAATCAAATTATAAGTGTTAATCATCCAGTGTAAAGTAAAGTGTAATTTTCTACCGCTGCTAAATGTAAAAATTTTTTTAAATAATTTTTAGATTTCTGCACTTTTACCCGCCGCGTTTAAATGGCGACATTTACGCTAATTTTCTAAAGAATCAGTTATCAATGTTTATAGTGGCCCATTCATGCGGGCAGAACTGATTTTTTAATATGACAAAGTTCCTGTGCACTTTCGATGATAAGATCACGCTTTCGTAAACACGCGTTATTCAGATAAGTGAACTGGTCAAAGTTTAATTATCTAACCGCCACGATTACCAGACTTTAATAAAATAATTTTTATGTATGGAGATATGTGAAAAGTTTAGTAGATTAATGTCGTAATGGTGCAGAAAACAAAGTAGTTAAGTTATTAGCTCACGCGCATCACACTCTTGTATAGCGTTGGTGTTTGCAGAAAACAACTCTCCGTATTCCTTGCAATTATGATCGCTAGGCGATCATATTTCCCCGCTCGCTTGCATTTGGCGGTGTGTCGAATAGATACGTGCTTATTCGCTGATTTTTAGTAATTAATTTTTCATTAATTATTGTAAAATGTAAATGATTGATCCAGCCAATAAAGGCAAGAGCAAAGAATGATTCAGTTAATAAAGGCAAGATTGCAGTGATTATGAAAATGTTAAAACTAATCTTTGATCAGAAATTGACAATTGGCCTAGCGAATATATTCTGCTGATGTTTAAGCATCAGAGTAATGCTCACCATTCACCATCTGATAATATTTTTTCATCATAAAAAGATGACACAGTACTTCTGATTTAACTTGACGTATTCTGATGTAATTAGGAATGATCGCAGCTTTTTTAAAGATTCGACAATTCGAAGGTCATCTACATTTTATTTTATTTTATATATTCTATTTTTTAAATAATTCCACAGATAGTAATTAAGCGACGATAAATCAAATAATCAAGATCCCAATTCTTCTACTTCTAACCATTTATCGATTAGAAAAAAAAACTTCTCAAATAATTATGAACGTTACTACCAAAATGCGGCCCTAAAATCGCCCAAACTTCTCATCTAAGATAGCAATTATTGCTGGAAGTCTTATTTCTTATCTTTATTCTTTGCAGCTGTCAAATTGCTATGCAAAATGAAATTATATTAAAACATTATAGCACAACAAAGATAGTGAACAGAGTCGCTCACATTGGTTGTATGACCACGTGACTAATGAGGAATGTATAAATTAATCTCACAAGAATCAAGACGGAATCAATTAATTTAACTGTTATTAATCGTTTGAATGCGTTTTAACTGCCTTCTGGATCGAGAAGGTCACATTTATTCTATTGACAATGCATCGACATATATTACTACTGCGTCATTGCGGATGGCTCAAATATGAGCCAAAACGTATGGACATTTTTGTATTTAAATATAATGTTTTGATTATTGCAGCCTTCTAATAATGTTTAACTCTCATTTGCTGTTTTTGTTGTTTTTTAATAGAGAGAATATATAGATTAATTTACTGTTTAAAACATTATATTTAAAACCAATTAAAACATTATTTAAACATCTGCCTAAATATTAAATTTTTCTGGATATTGTGTCCCCGAATTTAAACCGAATCGAAACCCGAATTTAGAGATATGTTTGTTGACATGCTCATTCAATTAAAAAAAGCTATAAAATTAAATAAAAAGTTGAGTTCTGCATTAATTCTTTGCTTGATGAGCTCACAAAATTTAGTACGATCAAAATCATTATTGAGTTCTTACTTAAGATGAATTTTTAACGGATAAAATTTAATTTCAAAATTTTACGACATTAGATTAACGTTATGTTGCTAAATTGTTTTACAAATAGAGTTAGAATCTTTAATAATGAATTCTGCAACATCAAATTTTTTTGATATAATCGTTTGATATAATCGTTAATACTGGCCTTCCTCGAATTGCATGATTTTTTCCGATTTTTTCACAGCTTTTTATCGTTCTGTATTTTATCATAATCGCGATTTCATTATGAAATATTGTTGGAAAGCTGCGTTACTTCAAAATTTCTGTAGATACTTCATAATTTCTGTTACCTTTCTTAATTTAAAAGTAAACTTTAATATACTTTTCGATGACAATTATTCACGTATTATTATTTACTGATTTTCTTAATTAACCGTTTAAAATTTTAGATACAATCTGTTGAACATAACGAAAATGTTATTTCAGTTATTTATTTTGAATCATAATTTATATGTGACCTTATCTATCTCAGATTTGATTTTGTCGATGTAACAGTGTGAAAGTAATCAATAATAAAGTAACAATTATGTCTAGATCTATTATCTCAAGAACGCTATCTTTATAAATTCGCATTTTAGTATAATAACACTCCATCATCGATAGAAAAGTTGTATAAAATTTTAAGAATCTGCATTTCTTTTCACAAACGCAATAAAACAAGTAAATATACATTGTGTGGAATATACGATAATATGGAGCAGATCCTCTAATCACAATCAATCGGATATTTCTATTTCGTTAACGTTTCATTTACGTTTCATTAGCCTTCTAGAAGTTTTGTTTACGCTTCTATCACTCTCTTTCTACGTTCAATTTACCTTTCAATCTTTATTTGTGCAAAGGTCAAAAATAAAATAAAATTCAAACAATAAATTAAAACAATAACATTTAATATTGTTTTACAGTTTGTATAAAGTTTGACATGTGCAATTTCGTCATTTTCTAAAGAGAAATATTTAACAAATGATTTTTTAATCTTTTGGATCACTAATACGTTACAAAATCACAAATACAGTAACAAAATATTTAATTTTTTACAACTTTTATAATTGTAAATAACTATAATTATATTGAAACGTAACAATAAAAAACAAATGCTAATACTGATTTAGAACTCTATGTGAACCATATAACTACTTTAGTACTTATATAGTGCAGAATTTGTCATTTTCAACAAAATGTAATTACATTTTATTGTAATTTTTAATCAAATGTTATTACCGAATAAGTATAATTTTGGATTGAATGCACAAACGGATACTGCGCTACTCGACCCCATTTACAACGATCTAATTGTTGCGACTTCATGAYCACAGTTTCCTTTCTATTATTTATTTATTTTATTGTTGTGACAACTAGCGAAAAGGTCGGTATTCACTCATTCGTATTTTGTCTCTTACCGTAACGACATTGTTATTTTACTGGTTTCTGATTTTTATACATATTGGTCTCTTTTCTGTTTCTGGTAAGTTTTAATTTTATTTTTTTACTCTTTGACTTTAGCACTCCATCACTTTGACTAAATACTATTCTGACACTATCATTAACTTCCATCTTTTTATACTCGAACATTAGCACATAAGTCGAACTAGACTTACCAGCTGGAGGAGGGACCAATATTAACTACAAATCAATTTGTACATCTCTGAAGAGGACTCAATACGTCGAGTCGAAACGTATGGAAAATATACTTGTTGTATCACTCATAAGAAGGACAATTATTTAATCCTTCACGCTCGAACACCAGCGAGGGCTCTACAGGCATTTATCATACTCGTTTAAGTATAATTTTATTAATAATATTTTATTAAAAACATTTTATTAAAAATTACAGATTTTATACTCTTTATTTTATCTCAAATCCAAAGTTACTCTCAATGGAAAACAAAAGTATATCCAGGAAACGTTTAAACGTTTACAAGAAGAAGCATTTATCTAAGAAGAAGCGTTTAAATTACAAAGCGGAAACGATAGAATGCTGTTATTTAAACACATATAATCCACTCTCTAGAAACTTTAATAACATTACAATGTGGCTAAATCTAACACGTGTGATTTTATCAAACAATATGATAACTACTTTACCAAGTGCATTTGGAAAATTACGTCTTGTCGTTCTTAATCTGTCAAAAAATTACCTCGGTAGTTTTGGTTCAACTAAATGGCCTTGGATTGAGCAGAATGCCATTAAAAACACTTTGTGTTCTTTAGATATAAGCAATAATTCCGTAAGCAATAATTTCATATTACATCTAGTTACTGAAATATGACATGAAAAATTGATAAAAGGATTGTTTCTATCACATAGTTTAAAAATATATAGTTAACACGCTACTATAATCATTAACTTATCTATTTTTAGCTAACTAAATTACCAGTTAATATTGGTATACTAAATGCTTTAACATTTTTGGATGTTTCTCATAATACGTTGAGGAGCTTACCACAAAGCATTGGAAATGTACAAAATCTTAACATTTTGCATTTGTCATATAACAAATTACTGTATTTACCAATATCTATTCTTTCGTTAGAAGAACTGGAACATTTAGATATTAGTGAGAATCCATTTCGAATCCAGAAATATAAGCAGAATAATGAGCAGAATAACGTACGAGTACAAAGCCTTCTTATATTATCAGCTAATATTGTGTTGAAATACAGGTTTGTTGCTTCTTCCAAATTGTTTTTCACACACACACACACACACACACGCGCGCGCGCGCGCGCGCGCGCGCGCGCGTGCACGCCGCACAAACATAAAATGTCTCTTTTTGTCTATCTTATTACAAAACTTTCTGTTTAAATAAAAGTTGATTTTCGTATTAAAAAATGTGATGATATCAATAATTTTTTAATTATAAATAAATAAAATTAAAATTATGAAATTGAAAAAATAAAATAATAATTATTATTATATCATGTGTAATTATACCTATTTTAAAAAATTTATCCAAATTTTTTATTTAACATTATAAGAATAAGTTATAAAAATCATGCAATGATTGAAACGTTTCTTTAACCTCCAGACGGTCGGGATGGCACCTTTTGGGATCATCAATTTTAACTGAATAAAATTTAATCAAACTTGAGGTTAATATCTTTAAATCTATTAAGTATCAATACATTATATATCTAGACGGTGTATTAATCTATTTTCATCCCAACAACCCCCAGGTGCCTAACAACCTTTATTTTTTCAACTGCTTTTATTCCTTTTAGACACGAAATTCAATTTATTTGGTATGGGAGTGCAATTATATAGWTTCKATGTATTTCTCAACGAATCCAAATACGACGTTAACAATACAATAAATAAAAAAATATTCCCAAAAATATTCCTAAAAATATTCCCAAAAGATAAAGTGAACCTTTGACCCCTAGTACATAGGTACAGTAAGTTGTAAAAAGAGGGGAAGAATAAAGGATTGTTTGGCCCTTAGAGGGTAGTTTTACTAGTTTAGAGGTCGGCATTGGCCTAGCTCTTGACTAAAACCTGATTGCAATAAAAATCGAATGATAAAACTGAGAATCCATAAGCCTAGTACACTGTAAAGAAGGAATTGTAAAATAGGGGTTGTTTGGCTCTTGCAAGGGTAGTTTCAGTATATTTTCAAATAAATATAAACCAAAACTATGTTGTGTAGTCCCTCAATGCCCAAAACTCATCCAAATGCCAAAATTCCTGATAAAAAAAAAAAAATTAATGAAATTCCATTCCAGCCCCCCCGGCCGGCATGGTACCTTTGGGATACCCTTTTGGTCGACCCATATATACGGTCCATTAAAAAACTTTTACAGGGAAATAATCTCCAAAGTATCATTGTATTTAAGTATTTTGACACATTCTTGAATGCCGACCGCCTGAAGGTTAACTGATGAACTGATTTTACGACATTATCGTTAATGAAAAAAGTTATAAGTTAATAAAGAACTCTATTGAAAAAAAATTTGTGACAAATAAGACAAATTATATAAGTTTTAATTTGTTAATATGTATATGTTATAAATAATAATTTTCTAGCATACCATACGATACAATATTACCCCCTGCATTGATCGAATTTTTGGAAGAGGCGGAAAACTGTTCTGGTTGTAATCGTATTCGCATGGATCTCTTACCTAAGTATGAGGTACATCCTACTTATACAATAACTGATTACGTAGTACACACACTTAAAAATGATGTTGTACAATTTAAAGGTTATTTTTGTCCATTTCCTTGCTACGATATGTCAATATGATCAGATTTATCTGGATAATACTGTGAATATTATTTATAAAAAATTATCGAAATTTATCAGAAATCTGAATTATATATAATGAATATTAACATACAATTTAACACAAAAATTATATAATTCTGCAATATATCTCTATATTCATATCTCTATTATTCATATACAATAAGTTTTTACAATGTTCTTTTACATTAACATAAACATTTACATTTACATAAACATTTATTTAGACAGAGGATGCTTACTATTGTAAAATTCACATAAATATTAACAATTTAGTAAACTTATTGTTCATATTTGAAAAACTGACGTTTATGTAAAATGTGATTCACATTGGACATTATCAGAATTGTTAGTATTAGATTTATTCTTTATCGCATGTAATTACATAATTTTCACATCTATAAATTTTTTTTCATATTAAAACTGACAATTAATTTTTTAATAAACATAATTTTAAAAAATTATTTCTCAGATACAGTATAAGATATGTATTGAAAATCCAACTTTATACATATATGATTAATCATGAAAGTTTTCGCGCGCAAGTGTAATCGTTCTAAAATTTTCGCAATCCATTAAAAATTGGCTTACCATCAATAGGTCGCAATTCGATTTTGGGAATTCCTGTGTTATACGTTTATAAGTTCTTGCGTACATTGTACTTATATAATATATGTATATATATATATATGTATTTATATATATATTTATATAGTTATATATAAATATAATATTCATACGCTATACACATATATATATATTTTATATATAAATATTCATATTTATATATATATACATATATATTTTTTTTTACTTTGTCTATAATAAAATATATATTTGTAAATTTATTTAAAAAATAGATTTTAAAATAATAGTTAAAGTATAAGATTATAAAACATGCGTTAATAATTTCAGAATGAAAATTTATATAAATAAATACAAATATTATATCCATTCATTTGTTTTAAATTATAAATATCTTTGACTTATAATATTGTATAATATTGTCTAAATACAACAAATTGGAAAAATTTTAAGCAATTTTATATTATATTCTTTTAATATAAATGTAATATTATAAATTTCTCTTGTAACATTATTATTGGCATATAGAATAGATTTTTTTATCTATAAGATTTTAATAGTTTTATTATTCTATTAAACCTGCATATTTTAATTATATCTTTTTCCGCTTCTAAAAAAGGTATGCTAAATCGATACTCGAATGTATCGAAATCTTCTCGAAAGTCTCGAAATTTTTGTCTCGCGGTTCTCTCGCACCGCTTATTTCGTGAAAGGCTGTCATATTTTGGTAATTTATAGCTCATACAAATTTATGGCATACAAAAACATAAGACAGTAAAACGTAAACGTTTATTATATACTTTATAATTATAAATATATTAATATATTAATATGTACATATATGATAAATAATTTTATTGTAATTATGCTGTCTCATCCGGATGGATATATTATATTGTAATCGCGCTCCAAGCGCTTTTCTTAACAGGCTTTTTAAAGTTTAACCTAAAGCAATAGATAGCCTCCACTACTTCTGTTGTTGTGCCTCCGTATAAAAGGCGCTGGATTTTTCGGGATTCTTGTCAGAAGAGTTGAGACTCATGGACCACGAGAAGATCGCTATTTTTTATTTGATTTTAATTTGATTTATTACTCCTTTAATAAAGATATATAATAATTTTAACAATCGTCGTGTGATTATTCTCGCTCCGTTTGATTCGATATCATTCGCACTTCACTGGCACATCGCGGCATTGACCTACGCGTAACGACGTTGAGTGTCTCGGGGAGAGATAGCGTATGGTCACTGGTGTGCTCGCGTACTTGCGTAAAATTCGGCGACGGCCGACGTTATGTGACGCGTGTATTTCTAATTTAGGACTGCCCGCCTCACGTTGGCTCTTCTTCTTTTTAAACCCTTTCGGGTTATTGATCGACCCAGGCGGTTATTGTTCCGGCTGATTAAGGAAATCGGAGGTCTATTGCGAAAGTATTAGTTCAAAGTCCGAGTGCAAGCAAAGACTTTATAATTGAAGTTCTAGCTTGCACTTCCGCAATCGCCTTCGTAAATGGATCGTCTTACAAAAATCTTCCGCTTTCGCACTGACCTTCGCGTGGTCGCTAATTCTTGCTGCATGGACATTTCGGACATTTTGCTATGTGCGATCCTCTTATTTTATTATTTAATATTTATCTTATATAGCCTTTCGGGTTATAACACTGTTTTGACGCGCTCGAAGAGATTCATTATTTTAAAACAGCCACATCCGATATAAGAGAATGGGTGAGTGAGAACATTCATCCGGGCGAGACAGCATAATTACAATCGAACTTCACGGTAAGTTTCAATTTACTAATTATACAAGATCCGGACATCTCGTCCGGATGAATATATTGTAGCTGTTTAAAGCTAAGATGTGGCTAAAGAATGAATAAAAAATTTCGATTAGAAACTTTATTCAAAAAACTCGTGAACAAACAAGCATTAAGTATACAATATTGCAGCCTGAAAAGCCGAAAAAATCTTTAATAATCGATTATTATAAAACCAAACAAAGACGTCTAAGGAATTATTCCACTGCAGTACGTCTGATTTCATCTACATTAATGTATTTGCTGGCTGCAAAAGATATAGAAGCATGACGATATAATAGAATGTGTAGAGAAAATAAAAACATCTACTTTCACCGCGTAACATCGAGTAATGTCTTAACTCAATGTCCAAGTGTTTGGGAGAAGACAGTATTTGTATGACTTACAATATGATATAAACAGTAAATCAAAATTATCTGGACGCACTTTCCGCGTGAGCTCAAAGTAAAGTTTCAGTAGGAACAAAATGCAAAACTCCGGCCTGTCGACGATCTGTTTGAAAATGAGCAGTGGCTATGACTTTCCAATCCGCGAGATCTTGAGTCAATTTAGAATCTTTATGACCACAACGTCGGAAAAAATAATATTGAAACTTCGGATAGCCGCGACCGTCTGCATTCTCCGAGAGGTGTGCAAGGGCAAGAAAAGTTATAAGTTTCTCAGATATAATTTTGAAAGAGAGATAATTTTAAAAGAAGAGGATATAAATGCGTGATAACAGAAGATGGGTCCCAAACAAAATCATAACGCAGACGTTGCTTTAATAGCAACCCACTAAAAAATCTCTTCAGCAAGTTCCTTCGATAAAATAAGCATAAAGGCTAAACGATAAGTGTTTAAGGTAGAATAGGAGTGCTTAGTTGGCAAGCAAGAAGATAAGAATACCAAAACTAAATGAACGACTGGAGAAAAGAAACTGTTCTATCTTTCTCTAAAAAATATCACCATAATCTAAGAGATTTTGAATATTCGATCGTAGAGGGAGTAATCTATGCGAGCATTGCTCAATCGCTGATGGTGGTGTATCCTTCGAAAATGCTTGGCGGATAATCGCGCGGCCAGGGAAATCCTGGTCCAGACTGAATGAGACTTCCTGAAAAGAGACGATAACATATCAACATTCTGTTTGCATTGAATTGGTTGGTCGACTTTAAGCTTGTTGAAGACAGAGAGTTGTCCGCCATCAAGGGACTCCCTTTTTTCTCTGTCGGCAATGATTTTATGGAAAACTCTTAAAATCAGGATAAACGGAGGAAACACATAAAAATATAATGTGCTTCAATCATGAGAAAACACGTCGCTACAGGATCCGGGAATCAAAACAAAATGGCACTTTATATTAATCAAAGAGGCAAATAGATATTGAAGGGATCAAAAGCGGTATTAATCCTATTAAAATAGTTCTGTTTAATAGTCCTTTCCGTTTCCTCCGAGATTATTCCGGATTCATCCAACTTCACATTTTTAGTCGATCGGCATATATGAAGCAAACAGGTCGCGATCCGCACACCAACACCAAATTTCTTGAGTAAGTAAATGAGGAAATCTAATCGAATTCATGCGATTAATGTACGAAAGAGTGAAATTATCCATTCACAGGAGAACATCGCAAATGCGAAACGAAACATTTTAGGCTATGAAAGGCGGTTAAGAGTTCCAAATAGCTGATATGATTCTGCTTGTCCTCTTCAGACAAAAACCCATTCGCACCTTGTCGCAGGCGATTGAAAAAGAATCAGTAAATATTTTCAATATTTTACATTATCATTACATATTTACATACGTGGTATGTATGTATTTTTTCGGGTTTCGCCATACACGCTCTTGTCAAACAGACTGTATCATTTTCCGGGGCAAATCGGAAGTAGATGTAAGTTCGGGATCAACTTCGAAATCTTAAATAGAACGTAGAAACGAAGGATAGATCAAGAAAAGTATTATTGAAATATTATAGATAAAGATTTAAAAAAATAAAAATTTTCTAATACAGTTTTTTAATAGATATCTTTTATAATTTACAGGAAAAAATCCAAAAACTGCACGGAAAGAACAAGGTGCCTGTCATCTCGATCAGCACATTTCTGCAATCTTTTCCTTTTGCCTTCAGAAATAGAAGTTCATAGGAGTCGAGTCTTGAGATTTATTTATAATAAAATTTTTATTCTTATTAATATTTACTGTAGATTAATTTATAACCAAATTTTTAATATTTATATATTAAATATATTAATTTTAAATATATTATATTTAAATATTATTTTTAATATTTAATATTTAAAATTTTGAATATTATTACAGATTTATTTATAATAAAATTTTTATTTTTATTATTAACATTTATTATAAAATATTTCCTAATTTTTTAATTTCTGGTTTCAAGTATCTGAGTTTAATTCAATCATGTTTTCATTTGCTTGTGATATTAATTAAATGAAGAAGTGAATCTGGAAGATCTGTCAACCGCTCAGAAGCATTGAAGTCTTTCGGGTTACTAACTCAAAGCGTTAAAAGATGTTTGCATAAATGTGTCGCTCAAGCGATGGCAAGCACTTCGAAACACATTTGTAAATTATGAAGATCTATTGTTTAATGTTTTCACATTTTGGTGTTTTTCTGTTATTCATCTTTTTTACTTTTGTTTTGAAACAGCGAGCAGTTTCTTGTGTTATAAAATCGACTGTCATAATTTTTGATCTTTTTTGTATGTAATCCATAAAAAATATTAAAAAAGTATTTAAAAAATTATTAGAAGCGTTAATAGAAGTATTAATCGAATTTTTTTTTCTAAAGATTTTTCTCTAACACAACTCCACTCGACCTATGTTCACATTTGAAATTTCAAAGTTGATCCCAGTTATATCGTCCAGTTTATTCTGGAAAATGATATTTTTTTTTAGTATCAATAAATTCTTTAAATAATCTTTAGTAATGTAAGTTTTTTTCTAACTTCTAGTAACACTTTATCTATTCGAAAAAAAAAGATAATACGGATAGTCTAATAAAATCACTTTCTCTAAAGAGTGTTGAAAGTTAATAATTTTTAGAATTATATAACGCGAAAATAATTCGAAAATGATAATACTATCGTATATTCAAGATTATCGAAAGCATGAAACACTTTAAAATTTTATTGGTTGGATAAAGTCTTATATGAAAAGAACGATTTTTTTGAAGTATTTAAAAATTTAGCTAGATACAGATCTGAAAATAATTTTATTTAGAACATCAAAATAATTATGAAAAATGCTCAAAATGGTTATTAAAATGTTAAATTTTTTTATATCTTTGTGATCAGCATTTAAGCACTCTACATAATTATTTTGATGATCCAACATAATTATTTTTAGGTCTGTAGCTAAATTTTTAAATACTTTAACAAAACTGTTATTTTGGTGCTGTTTTCAAAGACTCCAGAATCATGCATCGTTTGGTACACTATCTAGACGTGACAAAATCCTCGGTGCACCGCATTTTATGGATGAATGGATTGCACCCTTATTATTACCAACGTATGCAACAGCAATTGCTAGAAGAGAAACAAAACGCGTTAATTTTTATAAAGCTATTGTTATCATCAACTTTTTACATTTGAGGTAATTTTATTAAAGCGTATAATAATCATCAGAAAATATACAGATTTCCTCGCGTCGGAATGTATATTTTCTTGATTTAATTTTATGGATCGATAAAACTCACGTTCACACTGATCAACATATTAAATACACACGATTTTTTTTTATTGGCAAGAAAAAGACGTTATTCCCGAAGACATGTTTCAACGTAAATGGTCCATCATTGTATGTGAGACGAATTAATCACAAATTTAATAATAAGTGTTGATCGTAAAAATAAAGTAATTTTCTACGAGTTATTAAATGTCAATATTTGTGGCGACATTTACACTTTTCTAAAAAATAAGTTACCAATGTTTCACAGATGTGCCCCTTCGTATGCAAACACAACTGTTTTTTCAACACGATGAAATTCCTGTGCACATTCGATGATAAGATTCGCGATTTCTTAAACGTGTATTCAGATAGATAAAATAGTCGAGGCGGTCCAATTGCTTTATCGCCGGTCATTAAACTGTAGTGAATTAATTCTTTTGTGTGGAGTTGTGTAAAAAGTTGAGAGCATTGCCGTAATGATGTAAAGGACAAAATACGTCAAGTTATTATCATTCTGCGTTCACAAAATCAAGAATCCTGCGAGATTAATTTATGCATTCCTCATTAGTCACTCGGTTGTATAACCTCGGTTGTATAACAATGTGAGCGACTTTCTTTAAGCGAACTCTTATTAATCATTTAGATGCGATGTTTAACTGCCTCTCGGAGTTCAAGACACTGCACTCCTCGGAGTTCAAGACACTCCTCTATTCTACTAACGTTGCATCATGTTACTATTGCATCATTGAGGATGGCACGAATATATGCCGAAACGTATAGACATTTTTATACTTGAATATATTTTGTTTATTGCACCCTTCTAACAGTGCTTAACTGTTATTTGCCCTTGTTTTTTCTTTGTTGTTTTTCAATAGAGAGAGAGTATACAGATTAATTTATTATTTAAAACATTATATTTAAAATATTATTTAAACATATGCTCAACATTTTTCTGGATATTGTGTGTGTGTGTGTGTGTGTGTGTGTGTGTGTGTGTGTGTGTGTGTGTGTGTGTGTGTGTGTGTGTGTGTGTTTTGTGTGCGCATGTGCGAGCGCGCGTCTCTAGCATCCAATGATGATTAGTATCAAACCAGAATTTACGGATATGTTTGTTGATATAATCGTTTTTTGATATGAATCCAAAAGTTGCTCAACCGAGAGAGTTATAAAGATAAATAAAAAGTTGAGTTCTGCATTAATTCTTTGCATCATGAGATCACAAAATTTAGTACGATCAAAATCATCATCGATCAGTACTTACACAAGATGAATTTTATACGGATAGAATTTAATTTGTTTAAAAATTTTGCGCAGAAATTGGATTAATTTTATGTTGTTGCTGAGTTGTTTTACAGATAGAGAGATTTGGATCTTTAATAAAGAATTTTGCAACATCCAATTTTTTTGGTATATTGGCCGTTTTAATATTGGCCTTCCTGGAACTGCACTATTTTTTACGTTTCCAGTTTCTTCGCAGCGTTTTATCATTTGTTCTGTATATTTTTTATTATAGCCGTGATTTCATTATAAAATGTCGTTGGAAAGCTGCGTTATTTCATACGCCTGTAGATACTTCATAATTTCTGTTCCCTTTCTTAATTTAAAAGCAAATATACTTTTTCGATGATAATTATTCACATTATTTATTAATTATTGTCTTAATTAGCGCTTTATAAAATTTTAGATAAAATCTGTCGAAAATGACCAAAATTTTATTTCAATTGTTTATTTTGAATCATAATTTGAAATAGTGATCTTCTCTATCTCACATTTGATGTTGTCGATGTAACAACGTGAGATAATAAACAATAATAAAGTCGTAACAAAAATGTCTAGATCTATCGTCTTTACAACGTCTTTATAGATTCTCATTTCAGTATAAAAATCTCAACACTTTATCATCGGTAGAAAGATTGTATAGAATAAAAGCCTGCATTTCTTTTTACAAACGCGATAAAACAAGTAAATATACATTGTATGGAATAAGTATACGACAATATGAAACAGATTCTCTAATCACAATCAATCAGATATTTTAATTTCGTTAACGTTTCTTTTACGTTTCATTGTTTCAATGTTCGCTTCCTAGAAGTTTCGTTTTACACTTCTATCACTCTCTTTTTACATTCAAGTTATCTTCCAATCTTTATTTTTACAAGAGTTAAAATAAAGTAAAATACAAACAATATAAGTTAAAACAATAACATTTAGTATTATTTTTACAGTTTGTAAAGTTGGAAATGTGCAGTTTCATAATTTTTTAAAGAGAATTACTTAATAAATCATTTTTAAATTTCGTCCACTAAAATCTTACAGTAATAAAATATTTATTTTTTTACAATACGTAATAATAAAAAACAAACGCTAACTGATTTAGAACTGTATGGGAATTACGTAATTACTATAGTAATTATATAGTGTAGAATTTGTCATTTTCAACAAAATGTAATTTTATTATAATTTATATATATATATATATATATATATATAATTTAAATACATTTTATTATAATTTTTAATCAAATATAATTATCGTATAAATATAATTTCAGATTATATTTCAGAACATTTTATTAAAAATTACTGATTTTGTATATTCTTTATCTTATCTCAAATCCAAAGTTATTCTCAATGGAAGACAAAAGAATATCCAGGAAACGTTTAAACGTTTATAAGAAGAAGTATTTATCTAAGAAGAAGCGTTTAAATTACAAAGCGGAAACGATAGAACGTTGTTTAAACACATATAATCCACTCTCTAGAAACTTCAATAACATTACAATGTGGCTAAATCTAGTATTTATGGATATATCAAGCAATATGATTACTATTTTACCAAGTGCATTTGGAAAATTACGCCTTGTCTTTCTTAATCTGTCAAAAAATTATCTCGGTAGTTTTGATTCAACTAAATGGCCATGGATAGAGCAGAATGCCATTAGAAACACTTTGCATTTTTTAAATGTAAACGATAATTCCGTAAGTCACGTTACATCTAATTATTGAAATATAACAAGAAAAATTGATAAAACAATCGATTCTATCATATAGTTTAAAAATATATAGTTAACACGCTACTATAATCATTAGCTTATCACTATTTTTAGCTAACTAAATTACCATTTAATATTGGTATACTAAATGCTTTAACATTTTTGGATGTTTCTCATAACATGTTGAGGAGCACAAAGCATTGGAAATGTACAAAATCTTAACATTTTGCATTTGTCATATAACAAATTACTATATTTACCAATGTCTATGTTTTTGTTAAAAAAAGTGGAATATTTAGATATTTCAATGAATTCATTTCGAATCCAGAAATATAAGCAGAATAATGAACAGTATAATGTACGAGTAGAAAGCCTTGTTATATTATCAGCTAATATCGTGCTGGAATACAGGTTTGTTGCTTTCTCCAACTAGCCATTACACACACACACACACACACACACGCGCGCGCGCGCGCGCGCGCGCGTACACGCATATACACGCGCACAAAATCTCTTTTCACCTACCTTATTACGAAATTTTTTTAAAATAAAAATTTAATTTTCTTAAAAAAATGTTGTGTTATCAATATTTTGTTAATTATAAACTAATAAAAGTAAAATTATGAGAAATTTTAACAAAAAAATGATAATAAAAACTACATATCATGTATAATTATACCTATTTTTAAAGAAATTTCTTTAAATTTTTTAATTAAAATTATGAGAATGTGCAAAGATTGAAATGTTTCTTTAAGTAACGATTTTTCGACATTAGTGTTAACGAAAAAAAGTTCTAAGTGAGATCTTAATAAAAAATAATTTAGGACAAATGAGACAAACTATATAAGTTCTAATCTAATAATACATATATGTTATAAATTAAAAAAATTAATTTTCTAGCATACCATACGATACAATATTACCCCCTGCATTAGTCAAATTTTTGGCAGAACCGGAATATTGCTTCGTTTGTGGTCGTGTTTGCATGAATCTCTTATGTATGTATGAAGCATATTCTACTTCTACACTAGCTTCTTACGTAAAACCTACATCTGAATATCATTATATACAATTTGTAAGTTATTTTTGCTCATTTTCTTGCAAAGATATCTCAACGTTGAAAGTATCTCTTGATCTATATCTGTATCTCCTCGATCTTTCATTATAATTATTTTAAAAAATTATCGAAGTTTATCAGAAATCCGAATTATTAATATACACAGATTTAACACAGAAATAATATAATTCTGTATTATCTCTGTCTATATTATTAATGTACAATAATTCTTTGAAACATTTACATTTATTTGGACAAAGAATGTATTGTTATAGAATTTACATAGACATTGACAATTAAGAAATGTTATTCATATTTAAAAGATTGACGTTCATGAAATATGTTTTATATCCAACATTATCAGACTTACTAGTGTTAGATTTATTCTTTATCACATTTTACTTTAAGTAATTTTCACATCTATTAATTTTTGTAATTAATTTTTAATGTTAGAACTAACACCGGCTACTAATTTTTTATTGAACATAATTTTGTAAAAACTATTTCTTCGATACAGAATGAAATATATGTAAAGAATGCGCTTTTTTTATTTCTATGATAGCTTTGACATTGACATAAACGCAAGTCATTTTCGAGAGCAAGAAGTTTAGTAATTGTAGTTTATTTTGAAATTTGGTTTTTGATCCTTTTATTATTGAAAATCCATTTTTACACAGGTATGATTAATGGTGAAAGTTTTCGCACGCGTACTAATTTATTTTCATGACTTATCAAAAATTGGCTTGCGACCAACATTTCATATTTTGAAGATCTCTGTGTTAGATGTTTATAATTTTTTGTGTACATTATACTATAT
>JANQDE010000124.1:295747-321889 GCA_037157785.1 Cephalotes varians
ATAATATGTTAATGTAATAAATATGTAAATGTAATAAAATGTTAAAATATAAATGTATATATTGTATATACGTATATATATATATATATATATATATATATTTAAATAAAATATACTTTTATATATTTATATATATTATTTTTTATAATAGTAAAATGTATATTTTTAAATTTATGAAAAAAATGGGTTTTAAAGTAATAGTAAAAGTTTAATACTACAAAACATGCGCTAATAATTTTAGAATAATGTAAATTTACATAAATAAATAAAAATGCATATTATGATATTATCTCTATTCAGATGTTTTAAATTATAAATATCTTTGACTTATACTATTGTATAATATTGACTAAATACAACAAATTGGAAAAATTTTCAGCAATTTTATATTATATTTTTTAAATACAAATATAACATTAATTTCTTTTATAACATTATTATTGGCATATAAAACAGATTCTTTCAGACCTACAAGATTTTAAGATTTTAATAATATTTTGTTATTATGCCATTAGGCCCGCATATATTTTAATTATATCTATTTCCACTTCTAAAAAAGGATCGTTATCGATACTCGAATGTATTGATGTTTTCTCGAAAATCACGAAGTTTTACTGTTAACTCTTTTTCGCAACGCTGATTGGTTCTCTCGCAGTGCTTACTTCGTGAGTAACTATCATGTATATCCTGATAATTTATAATCTATGGCACATACGAAAACGTAAGGTAGTAAAACGTAAACAGTAAGCGAACTGACCAATTACAGAGTACGTAGTTTTTAACTGTAATTGTCTTAAGCAAATATCTTAAAAAGTAAAGTCTAAAATTAAATAACACGCGAAAAGCGCGCGTCTCTGTGAGATCTAGTTTTAATATAAAATTGATTAATACATATATCTCTATAAAGAATAAAATAATTTATCATATATGTATTAATATATTTATAATTAATTAATTTAATTTTTAAAGTACGTAATAAAAATATGTCTACTTTAACTTTTTCTATTTTATACGTATGATCTTCGGTGTTTACACGAGCAATTTATTAAAATCATGAATCAAGCAGCGTAAATCCATTATCGCATATAAAATCAAAATCATTTTGTTGAAATCTTGCATCCGATATAACGTCATTCTATCTCATTAAAAAAAATATTGTTGGAATGAAGTTACACATGTCAGACTACCGTTCCAACATCAAACTAGAACGAATTAGACACAAATTTGCGACAAAACTAATAAAAATAGAATTAAATGACGCGTATAAATCGATGAACCGATCAAAAGTGCAGGTTTTGCCGCCTTGTGAGGGAAATTTACAATCATTTACCTGATAACATACTCCAAAATTTTTTCAATAGTCAAGAATCATTTCTTCATAAACTGTTCACAAAAGAACAAAATAGAATCAATAAAAAGATTAAATGGCTGTCTCTCAAATAACACCAACACTAATCCTATTCAATATTATTACTCCTTCCCGAAAAAATTCACACTACAAAATCCCGATAGCAGATCTCCAACTTTCACCCTTCATACCACTAATCCCAATCTAGCTCACAGTTTAAAGATCAAGGTCGAATCTTCATCATTTTTTGACTAACCCCCAGATTCATCATTGGAAACCATCAGAAAAAACTGGCTCGTTAATTTATCGTTAGTTAATATTCCACAAGATATCCAATCTACTACAACTAGAGGAAAATTTCTCTCTTCCGCCGCTTAACAAAGAGAAAATCACTATAGAACTAATTAAAAGTGTTGAATGTATCTCCCAAAAATTTGATATCGACACACAACTCAATCTCAGAAATAAAGCCATCACGATAATTAACAATCTTCCATCAATGTCACCAATTAATAACTCAACAAATCAAAGATTAACCGAACTAATGAAATCTTGCAAATCATTCATCTACAATAATCCGAATATCATTATCACTCGTGCCGACAAAGGAAACACCACGGTTGTCTTAAATCACTTCGAATATATCAATAGAATTATAATAATGTTACAAGACACCAACATTCTGCTTCACAATAGAAATTGGGGGAAAAAATTGAATTTTCTTGATGTCACTATAATAAATAATAACAATTTTATTGAGTTCAATTGGTATCACAAACCAACTTTCTCTGGAAGATATTTAAATTTTCTGTCTCAACATCCTCTCTCCCAAAAAAGAGGCACAGTTATGGGGACGGTAGATAGGAGCTTCTTTCTCTCACATCCAAGGTTTCATCGTGAAAGTTTAAAATATATCATTACATTACTTCTGGAAAATGATTACCCTCTCAAATTCATTTTCAACACTATTAACACACGATTAAAGTACTTGATTTCACACCATAAACAACAAAGAATAGGAAAAAATCCCAATGAAAATAACTAAAAATGGCTTACAATTCCCTTTATTCAGTCAATCTCAGGAAAATTTAAACATGTCATTAAAGATGTGGAAGCTGGAATTTCGTTCTATAGTACTAACAAACTTGGGACCATTATTAAAGGACAATCTCCCTACTTCCTCACAGATGAACGTAGTTTATAAATTGAATTCCAAAGATTGTAACGTCTCTTATGTGGGACAAACCAGCAGATTATTAAAAACCTTCTGTTGGCAGCAGTCGGGAGTAAAAATCCGAATAACAGAACATAAAAGTCACATAAATAGAAACACTACAGTACACTCAGTCATCACAGACCATAGAATAAGCTTATCTCATGAATTTGACTGGGAGAACGTTGAGATCTTGGATAGAGAAAGATATTTAACTAAACGCCTGATATCTGAAATGCTCCACAGCAAACGTCAAAAGAACAGCCTTAATCTGCATACGGATACTGAATGTCTAGATAACGGCATAGACGCAATTTTAAACAAATTATAACTCATGACAATTTTATATCATTTGACTTTTTACTAAATAATCAATCTAATTATGTACTTAAACTTGATTATCCAATCATATACAGTGCGATCTTTTTAACGTTGACTAGCYTAACTATATTTTTGTTTATACTCTATGACTCGAATCATTCTGTATTTATTTATATATTAGTCCTTACAACGGCTCATCACTTGCGTTAAGTGACATTCTAACATTAACCGTTATTGCATACACGTTATATCGTTTTATTAAACATCTCTTTGTAACTGCGTTAAACTGGATCCAAGTCAGGATCGCGCACCTAATTTATATAACTTGCATCTCACGTCTCTCGCTCTCTGCTGTCTGGGTGAATTTACGAAAATAATTTCACTACAAATAGAAAAACATAAAACACATCACTTTTAGGCCGAACATAAGGATAGATCACTCGGCCTACCAACCGACAGTGAAAACCATCACCGATCTTATTAACTTCATCCCACACAGCAAAGAACACGGAGAATATTAAATATGTATTGAATCATTGTTTGAAGATGGCTCAAAGCTGAGCCGAAACATCCAAAGAAGTACATCACCTTAATACATCAAGTTTGGAACTTAATTTTAATTTTTAATTTGTGCACCAACACCAGTATTCTGACTCGCATTTGACTATCTTTATTCTAATTGTTTAAAAATATGTCAATCAACTGGCAATGTTAATAGCCATAATAAATCAGAATTATAACAATGTTGTGATAACGACTGTATTGCAAAGAAAGAAATAGTTTTTAAAAGAACAAAAGAAAGAAAAAAATTATTTTAGTTGAAAAAATCTATTTGTTTGATTGCAATCTGCATATTTTCTTTTCTTTCTTTCTTTTTATTATTAAATTTTATATTAAATTTTTTTTATTTTTATACACTATTTCATACTTTTCTCTATAAAAATAAATTTTGACAAATTCTTTCATAAACTTTAGCAATATTTATATACATTTTCGTTAATTGATAGGATCACAGATATAAACTGATTTTGTTGATTAAAAGTGCTTATTTTTGCTATTATTATTTTGAGATCTTAGTTTTCAATTTGAAATATTGACTTCATTCAGATTTGATTCTGTTAACGATGTAATGATATAAAATCATAAATTACATAAAAATTATAATATTAAATAAACAAATAGAATTTTTAGACATCAATGAATACATCGAATCAAATGAGAATTTGCCCATACATGGTCGTGGCTGGATCTCAAGTGCTCAATCATATTATTGTATACATTTAAGATACAAATTTTCAGTTATTTTTTAATTGCGCGCCGACTGTTTGTCGGATTTGTAACGTAATTCTAAACTGAATTAATAGATTATAATATTCTTTTAGGACTCAATAATATGTAATCACAATAGTAATAAAAAAGGGGGCTAATGAGTCAAGACGGATGTTAATGTCAAAGTGCAATTAAGTTTATAAAATAAAAGTTGGTAAACAATAATAAAAAGTATTAGCAAACGTTTCGACCTTATATGTGGTTATCCTCAGTGCTATCGAAGTCGTCACAATTTAAATAAATAAATACATATATAAAAAAACTTAGAAATTAATACGATATACAGCTTCTTTTATTTAAAACGTCATGATTATGAAACCTTATTAAACATGTGATCGATGCGTAATGTATTTATATTTTGTATATTTTTAGTAATTGTATATTTTTAGACGACTGATCGGATGTATAACATAATAACGCAATGCATGTTGTCCTTAATTTTACATTGATCGCTGTGCGTCGACATTCGAGATGAAGATATTAATTATGATATATATATCTATCCAAAATTATCTTTTTTAAAAAAAAGGTAAAAAAAGGCGCCAAGTACATATAGTACCAAATACATTTAAAAAATATGGTATGATATTAGGAAATGGCGTTAAGTGGAATTTAAAAAAGGACAACGAATACAATATATTAAAAAAATAAATATATAAAAATATAAACTATTAAAAAAATTAAAATATTTAATCAAAAAATAACAAATTTAATCAAAATAAAAAAAATTTGTTATTTTTTGATTAAATATTTTAATGTTTTTAAGAGTTTATATTTTTATGTATTTATTTTTTTAATATATTGTATTCATAGTCCTTTTTTAAATTCCACTTGGCGTCATTTCCTAATTTCATATTTCTTTTTTAGAAAGTATATATAGGACAACTTTTTTAAAAGATAAAATTATTGTTCTGTTTTGATTGTGAAAAGAGCGTACTTGACGCCTTTTTTTTACCTTTTTTTTAAAAAAGATAATTTTTGATAGACATCATTTTTTTTACTAATACATAAATTAATTAGATTTTGCTAAAGAGCTATAATATTTAATGTTATTTAATATTATTAAATATTATGTTAATATTATTTCGACGGGTGTAATAATTCAAACGTATAACACTTGTTATTCTTCAAACAAAAATATTCAGCTAAATAGTTCTCAGATTTTTTTCAAATTATTAGCATGTTAAACTATTACATATTTAGAACATTTATTTATTTTGAAACTATTTATAATTTGGTAATAAAACAATTATAATCATACTGAAATGTTATAATAATAAAATACAAGTGATCTAAGGCTTATTTAGAAGTCGACAATTTTTGAACTTTGTAGTATATTATAAAATAATCTCACTCCTACTTTAACATTAGAATTGCCGATAATGTCATTTTGGCTCTACTAATCATTTCAAAATCTTTTTGTGTTTTACACAGAACATACATTAGAAAATACTGAAAAATGATATGAATATAATACAAATGATTCTAAATAATTTCGAAAATAGTTCTTTATAAACCGAAAATAAGGATAAGAAATTACCGAATGGGGATTGCCTTTAATAAACTATCACTGGCAATTCTAGTAAAATATCGGCAATTTTAACGTTAAAAACAAAAACTTTAATATATTCTTTTGATGATATGTAGATAAATAATGTTTAATTAATTACCAATTCTTTTAATAATCCTTTATCAAATTTTAATACGAAATTATTGAAAAATGGTCAAAACGTTAATCCAATTACCCATTTTGAATTATAATTTGAAATCTGAACTTTATCTAGCACATATTTTCTGTTGATGTCGATGTAATATATAAAAGAGTAAATAATAATAAAATACATAGCAATTATATCGAAGTCTACAATGATATATCACGTTTATTAAATTCCATTTTTAAATGAAAATCTTAATGTTCTAAATCAACGATCGATAGAAAGAATTTCGCACAGACCTTAGAAAAAATAGTCACTAGGTAATTTATTCAATTTTTGAGATTTTATGGCACAAATTGTGATTCAGCGAATTATAGCGATTTAGCTCCGATTAGCTTGACTTTAGATATGTTTTAAAAGATATCCATCTGAGTAATGTCTGAGAAGATTTTAACTTTCGCTATTCATTAAAAAGTTATTAACAGTTATTAAGAAAAAGTTATTAAGAACAAAAGTTATTAAGAAAAAGTTGGATAAATAGTTTGTTTCAATAGTAAAAAAAATAATTTGTTGATATTTTTCTGTAGGTACCCGTGTAAAGGGAGAAACCGTGTAAAATTTCAGAGATAACAATTATGCTGTTAGCATCAGATGATGATATAAGATGTGAGACATCACTTCGCGTGGAAAATTGTAAATCCAAACACAAATATATGTTGTAACGTTTTATATTATACATTACTAACGATGTAACAATATTATATTTTATACATAGAGTAATTGCTCGTATCCAGGCAGAGCGGACTAAACTGAGACGAAAAATCCTACATCATTTTGCAATTTTCGCAATAGTTAATAAGAAATTATTAAAAGTTCACTGAGTGAGCGCACAACATGCAGCAAGATATGACCGTTCAGCATTCATAGCTTGCTAGGCGCGCGACGAATTGTTTTCTACAAGCGGCAATGGCTCATGGCGTTGAATCCCTGCTCTGATCTGTGATTGTCTCTTGTATTTCTTTATCTAAAAAGAAATGTTTTAACGGCATAGAAAAATATTTTTAAGTATATTATGTATATGTGCATGTCTGTACACACAGAAATAGCATGCAGCTCGCATAATCACGCGCCAAAAAATAATTTTTTCGTCTTTTTCGCAAGAAGAAAGTGACAAAGCGCTATCATTTTTACACCATCTTGCGGATAACAAAATGCATTTTGTTTATAATGGTTTCCTTAATAAGTCTAAATCCACTCTCATTTTTAAATGTAAAAACTATTTAAAATGCCATATCTATCTTCTCGCATGCAAAATTCGGCTCTTCGAATAATATTGCGCGTTGCATTATGCACCATTTCCTATGTCATGGTGTCATAACATCACAACATGGAAGATCATAACAATAGCTTCGTGTATTTTGTTTTCTGCACCATTACGATGCTTGATTAAATTTTTTTCAGATGGCCTTACACAAAAACTTTAGTATATTAAAATCTGGCAACCTGATAATTGGACCGTCTCGACCAATCCACCTATTTAGATAATGTTTTCGCGAAGAAATCGCGAACTTCTCGGCGAAAATGCTCAACCATGCTGAAAAAGTTGTATTCGCATACGAAAGGACACATCTGCGAGAAGCACTGGTTGATTTTCTAAGAAACTAACCTAAATATTGTCATTTAGATGGGGCGAGAAAAAATATGAACTGATTTGATAAAAATCGTTAAAGAAAATATGTTTAGCAACGGGCAGAAAGTTATTTTGTACATATACATTCGCCATTTGGAGATTATTTCTGCCTATACAATGATGGATCATCTATATTAAAATTGATACCTGATTGTTTTCTGTCTACACTCGTCAGCAACTAATTGTTAATTTGCTTGGATCTACGTATACTACGCACATCGCATCTTATTGTGCGTTCTCCGTAACATTATTATTCTCAACAATGTTATTTAATTCTCAGAAGTATTGTGGAATGAGTTGGACTAGACTTCCGAATATCATCCACACCCGATTTTAATGGCGAAATTTTACTGGCATGTAGTACTTACTAAATGTAATTGAAATCCAAAGTGCTAATATATGGAAACGCTTAGTTTCTGAAAAAATCCAATTTTAAGTATTCTACTGTATTAACAATTATTAAAATTAATATTAAATTATTAATATTTAAAAAAAAATTTTTTTAATGATTAAGTTTCAAAAATATTTTGTTAAAATTTCTTTTATTAGTATTTATTAGTGCAATATTCTACGGGACGCCAAATTTTTTGTGCTGTGCAACGATTAGAAACAGAATGTCTCATACACAATCGTAAAACTATTAGTCCATTAATCGTTGTTTTCGCAATGTAAAAAAAATTCTTTAAGTGCATGGAAAGAACGGTTTTGTTGAAATATTTAAAAATTTAGTTAAATACAGATCTGAAAATAATTTTGTTTAAGCCATTAAAATAATTATGTAAGATGCTTAACTGGTTGAAACCATTGAAACTTCTTGCAGCTTTATGATCAACAGCGTTCTAAAATTATTTTGAGATCTATATCTAGCTAAATTTTTTTTACTTTAACAAATCATTCTTTCTGTGCGATTTTCAAACATTCTGGGTTTAGGGTGCATCGTATGGTATTCGATCGGACATGATGAGCTCTTCGTGCACTGCATTTCATAAGTGAATAGATTACACCTGTGCCATTACCAACGTATGCAAAAGCAATTATCAGGAGATGAACAAAAATTCATTAATTTTTTAGAAGACTATCATCATAGAATTTTTATATTTGCGGTAAGTCTTTTAGTAGGTAACTGCCGGTAAAATATGCTCAAACTTTCTCATGTAATGTCGGCAGAATGTATATTTTCTTGACTTGATTTTATAGACCGATGAAGCTACATTCACATCGAACGGAGTGTTCAATACACACAATTTTTTGTTAAAATCTTCACACCGTTCGCGAAAGCGCATTTCAACATAGATGATTCATCAATGTATAGACAGAAATAATCAAGTAATAAGTGTTAATTGTAAAAACAAAGGAATTTTCTTCTCGCTATTAAATGTAAATATGTTTGTCAAATGATTTTCAAATCAGTCCATACTTGCTCCCGCCGCGTTTAAATGGCGACATTTACGTTGATTTTCTAGAAAGTTAGCAGTGTTTCTTCCCTTCGTATGCGAGCACAACTGATTTTCGATGAAGCAGTAAAATAAAAAATATGTTATAAAATCAATATGTAAAGATTTAAGCAGCATTGATCTATTGAACCGATGCCTCGGAGGATACACGCAAATTTCGAACGAAAGTTTTAACTCACTCGTTTGATCGCTCCGAAATCAAAATCAAATGGAAAAATTGTTGATATAGCCTGTAACCTCGCCGTTTCTATTTTTAATGATGGTTTTTCAAGTATATTGGAGATAAGTGCTGAACTTGACAATTGGTTCAAACTACTTTAATTTCTATATTGAATCAGACAAGCGCCGTGTCAAATTTTCGGAGCGCTCATTCTCCGAGAAGGCTCAGAAGTTCTCTAGATCATCCAGAAAAAAAGAAGAAAATCTCAATCTAGAAGAACAACTATACGCAAGAATAGCTGAATAAGGATAAATAACAAATTTCCGCTTAATAGAAAATAATGTCACTCAAACCTCCTGCATTAGTCAAATTTTTGGATGAAGCGAAATGTTGCTCTGTTTGTAATCGTGTTGATATCGATCTCATATCTACGTATTCGCCACATTTTTGTTTTTACACTAGGTAATTGCGTAAAAAAATTATTTGAAGATTTTACTATATTATTTGAAATTTATTTTATTGTCCACCAAGTTATTCATCCTTCATCTTGTCTCATTATAATACCTTTTGTAAAAAATTATATAAATTCTTTTTCTTCATCAGAAATCTGAGTTACTAATGCACGTTTAATACATGCATTATGTAATTCCGTAATATCTATTCCGTAATATCTATCGATATTGTTGATTTATAATAATACTGACACCTTTCACTGGTAAATAGTTATTTATATTTGGACAGAGCATGCTTACAGGATTTATGTAAACAATTAAAAGCTTGTTCTTTCTATTTAAAAGATCGACAACGAATACGAATCACACAAATGTGTACATGGTATTCGACCTTACCAGAATTACCAGTGTTTGATTTATACTCGCATATAATTACACAATTTTCATGTCTGTTATTGAAATTAATTTTTAACATTAAAATTGATTAACAATTTTTCAAATGTAATTATATTCATACTTGTAATATTAAGATTTTGATATTAGACTAGAGATATTAGAATAGGTTGATAGAATAGATTGATATTAAAAAATAGAGAAAATATGTAAATATAATATTTTATTATATTTACATATTTTATTATAAAGCGATTATATTATATAAAAATAATATATAATTTATATGATAGCTACCAGTATAAAAGGGCCAATGAAACGAGCAAATATTAGGTTCAAAGTTAAACAATTATTTTATTCATATACTCAATTTAAAATAATAACGGGAACGTTTCGATTTTAATTAGCCGTCTTCAGCCCTTGACACATAATAATTTAATAATTTAACAGATAAAACCATTAAATTAATAAATAATACAAAAAGACAAATAAAACAATTAAATTAATAAATAATACGAAAGGACATAATAAATATAATCGTTGAATAAAAACAGCAAGAACCTACATCTAATATCAGTATATATGTAAAAAAACATTATAAAATTAAAATTTGTCTTAACGGTATAAGAAGTCGATCCAGTGGAGGGAAGTCCATGGTGATTCTATTTAGAACGTAATCAATTCTGCGTTCTATTGCGCAAATGGATAGAATCAATGATTAAAATGTAGTCAAATTACAGTCCGTGTTAAAATTCATTATGTGAATGTCCGATCATTTTCATCAAAATTTGTTTTCAATTTGCTGAGACTATAAATATACAAGTGCTCGTATGTTATATGTGTAACAATTTATTAAAATTATGCGTATAAACGCTCTAAGGAAAGATGCACTTTGATAAGTTGAAACAACTTATTGAATTTTTTTATTTGAAAACGTCTGAGGTCTTTTTAGATGCAGGCTTCTTGCTTCTGATAATTTTGTTGTACTAATGCCTAAGTGTGAGTTTTGAAAGTCAAAGTGAGCATAAAATGAGATTTTTATTATGCTGGCTAAGTCGGAGCGGTGGGAATTACTATGAAAATTTATTGTTAGCAAGGGCATCTAGCAAACAAAAATAAGTGTCATCGAACATTTCGGTGTCTTTTTGCGAATTTATGCCATTCTTCTGTTCTTTAATTTGAATCATTTCTGAAATCAATCTCTTATTATAGTTTGCTTCCCGGTCAAGGATTGCAGTATTGTCCCAGTCAAAGTTGTGGTAGTTTTTAATGATATGTTCTGAAATTACCGAATGTCTCGATGAATCCAATCTTATATTGCTTATGTGCTCTTTGATCCTCGTTTTCAATTACCTCTTGGTCTGACCAACGTAAGAGGCATAGCAATTTTTGCAACAGATTTTATATACAACGTTGTTATTTGACATAAAGTCAGTTCTGTCCTTTTATAAACTTCCTAAGATTGTTCAAACCTCTATAATCCACAGTAAATTCCGACTTATATTACGACTATCAAAGATGCAGCTGTTTCCGATATGTTACTCATGTAAGGAATTATAAAGAATTTTTTGGAGCTATCGATGTTTTCCTTGTTTTTGACATTATCATTCGTATTCCCTTTTATAAGTTTTTCGTTGAACAATTTTTTTATTCTTAAGTTGATTTCTCTGAATATTAAATCTAGAGGATATCCGTTGTCTCTGAGCAACTCAATGCAATGTCTCAAGTTTTTTTCGTGAAACATTGGGTTGGACCATCGACTTGCTCTATCTACAAGGTTGTAAATTGTACCCAATTTTTGGCACAGCGGATAATTGGAAAAATATCAGAGATATCTTCCCGAAAATGTTTTTTTGTGAAATCAATCCACGAGTATTTTATTTTTATTATCCACTTTTAACAGCATGTCTAAAAAACTAAGACAAAAACTAAGACGGTTATCTTCAAGTTCAACTGTGAATTGTATTCGTTCGTGAAAACTGTTGAAAATGTTTAATATTTGTGAAACCTTTATTTCCGGCGCTGCGAGAACTATATCGTCCACATATCGGTGATAAAACGGTAGATCTAAATCAATTATATTCAACGCTTTCTCCTCTAAATCTTGTAATACGGTAATATAACGGCTATGATGGATGACAATGGCGATCCCATTGGAGAGCCAAAGGTTTGTTTGTATATGATATTGTTAAATGTAAAGTAATTTGAAGTTAGAATAAATTCTATGGCCGAGATATAGCCAATTAAATAGGATATTTGTCTTTTTTTCAATGCCACCTTGTTTTTTTTTAATGCTCTCTATGGCAAGATCTATAGGTATGTTGGTGAATAGTGATACGGCATCTAATGAAATTAAAATATCTGTTTCAGAAATTTTTTTGCCAGAGCGTGACTTATACAATTCGAAGCTGTTATTAACATGGATAGTATTAGAAATTAAACTTTCAGAGACAATATTCTGTATGAAATTGATCAAAGAGTGTAGAGCAGTATTAATTGAAGAAATAATGATCCTAAAAGAAACGTTTAATTTATGGATTTTTGGAAGCGCATATGTTTTAGATAAACTTGAATCGCCGGAATATAGTGAAAAATATGTTTTTTTAGAGATGTATTCTTTTTGATACCAACTCACTTTTTTAAACGGCATACTATACTTTTTTAACCTTAGTGTAATAGCGGGTGTTTAAACGATTTCAACAACCTATAATAAAAGGTCATTCGTCATTAAATAAAAAAATAAAACAATGATTCTTACGTCAAAAGTATTCAAAATGATGTCCGTTTGCATTAATACAACACTGCAATCGTTCAATTCCAGAAGCACGTACACTTCTTAACACTTGCGAACTGATCGTCGCACATGCTCCAATAATCGTTGCTTCATATTTTCCGGTGTGGTCGACTTCCTAATATACAATGTTTTTTAATATTCCCCATAAAAAAAGTCGAGCGGTGTTATAGCATGTGAACGAGCTAGCCACGAAATCGGCCCATCGCATCCTACCCATCGATTTGGGAAGATTTTATTGAGTGTAGCTGTTATTCTACGTCCGTGGGGCATCCATCGTGTTGATTACTCGACAAATATGCAATTGTACACCTTCTAACAAAATTCCGAGATTGTTGTGTAGAAAGTTATCATATTTTATGCTATTAAGTGTTCCATTGATAAAATATAGTCCGATTAATTTGTCGCCTATGATATCACATCATACATTTACCGACCATTTATTTACCATTTATTGCGGTTAACGATCAATTTCTCTTAACCACTGCGGATTCTCATCCGATCGGTAATGCATATTATGTAAGTTTGCAAGACCATGACTAGTAAAGCTTACTTCATCGTGAATAATATTAATGAAAAAAATTCATTGTGCATTTGATGCTGCATCCATTGATAAAACATAATTTTCAAAAGCCATACCGTGCAAATCTTGGTGAAGGTTAATATGATATGGATTTATGTTTAGCAAGAATTTATAATATGCTCCTTTTATTAGTGCCTGACTCACGTTATATCTGTCTTGAACTAATTTGAGGATTATCATTCACTGTTGCAAACACGTTGATTTCGTTGTCTTAACGTTCTATTTTGACGTTCAAATTTTCGCGTAGTCACTGGAAAATAGAAGCAACGAATTATTGGCAGTATGTGCGACAATCAGTCCGCAAGTGTTAAGAAGTGTACATGCTTTTTGAATTGAACGATTGCAATGTTGCGATGCAAATAGACACTTTTGACGTAAGAATCATTGTTTTATTTCTTTATTTATGACGAATAACTTTTTATTACAGGTCGTTGAAAATCATATAAACACCTGCTATTACACTAAAGTAAAAGTACAGCATGCCGTTTAAAAAAGTGGAGGTTTAAAAAAATGACCTTGAAATTTCCGAAGTGCCTCCACCTAGAAAAATTATTACTAGCATATGTCATAGTCTTCTTGATGCCCTACAACTTTTGTAATTACAATATTTTCACATCTCTAAAAATAGCGGTGATATTCAAGGTGGACAAAGTTATTGCTCCACCCTATATACTGAACATCACAAACTCGCGTTTTCCGCGAGTGTAATTTTTGATGTATCTATTAAAATTAACATGTTTCTTTTAAAAATAAAGTTATTTTTACGTTTTCTTCTTTTATTTTATTGTAAAATGTGTGTGGTTTACATTTTTAAAAAAATTATTTTTTGTAAATAAAAGTAAAAATAAAATGTCATTATGTGTGCATTAAAAATGGAAAGTCGATATATCGGTTTTAAGATACTAAAAAGATTAATATGTAATGTACACATTTTTATTCGAAATTCACGAGAAAAACCGCGAAAGAATTATTGCATATTATTATTATTATGTATGTAAATTAACATTACCAATTTTCAAGTTATTAACAATTTTTCCTTTCTGACTACCATCTTCTCGCTGTTTCTGTTGAACACAACATATATATGTTAATAAAAAATGAATTCAATGAAAAATAAGAAGAATTATTTCTCTTATTTTCCTATTTATCTTATAAGACCATATTTTCAAACATTAAAAGTTATCGTAGGGTTAAAATTAAGATTAAAATTGATTTTATAAAATATTTTCTTTATATATTAGTATTTTTTACTCTCTAAAAATTTCGTAAGTATGTTTATCTCTCTTCTCCATAATTTTAAAATTGAATTGTGATAGTAATTGCGTGTAATTCTTTATGTTTATTATACTTATTAAATTAGCAACTTTGCTAATAACAACTCACTAGAATTCAAAAAAGCGAACAATATTCTTGAAAAATAAATCTTATTATTAATGTTTATTTGGAGTTATAGCTTGTAATTTAAAACGTCGACCTTCACTACTGTTTAAAAATTGATCCTGTCAATGTCAATTTGAAAACAATTCATGACAAAAGCATATTCTTCATACAGTGACTTCGGGACTCGTGACAGAACATCACGTTTATCAATTTCTATTTAAAAAATTTCACATTGTAAATGTGAAGTCAGCAAGAAATTCGTTAACGACATATATTATTTTGTAAATTTCGAGAAACAAGCATAATAAATACAATCTACAGCAAATTCTTCTTTATTTAATCTAAAGGTAAATCAAAAACATTTTTCAAATTTAATAAATTGATTGACATAAATTGATTGCAATAATTAAAAAAAAAACATTGAACTTTAGAAAAAGCGATAGAGATAATGACAGAATTTTATCATTTGGAGACCTACAATCCACTTTCTAGGAACTTTAATAAGATTACAAGGTGGTTGAATCTAACAGATGTAAACTTATCATACAACAGAATTCATAACTTGCCAATGGAATTAGGCACTTTACCTTTTCTTAAACGACTTAATTTATCACATAATCAAATTGGAATTTCTGAGAGATATGAATGGCAATGGATAAAACAAGCTGCGATTAGGAATACTTTACTTTTTCTTGATATCAGCAATAATTCAGTAGGTTATATTATAATTTAATTTTTATATTGTAATTTAATTATTTAAGTTTAATTATTTAAGATATTATAAAAGTACTAAATAAAATAAATTTGTTATTCCTGAAAATAATTACAATTAATGATATTTTGCCAATGTCAATTTATCGTTATTTATAGATAACCGAATTACCACATTATATAGGAAATTTAAATGCTTTAGTAGTATTCAAAGTTTCCCACAACATGTTGAGATGTTTACCACAAACCATTGGAGATATGCAAAGTCTTAAAATTTTGAATGTGTCGTATAATTTGTTAGTGTACTTACCAGCAACAATTTTACATCTGCGATTGCAAATTTTGGATATTTCAATGAATACACATCTAATGAAGATTACATATCAACATAATTATGTGACTCCAAATCTTGCTGAAATATCATTTGCAACATTGCAACGACATAGGTTTGTTGTTTTTATTGATATGCTGCGTAATGTTTGCTGTGTAATGCATATGTATTACACATTACATATATTACTATCTCGCTCTCTCTTCCTCTCACTCACTCACTCAGGCACTCACTCATTCACACATTCTCTCACACTCTCCCACTCACATTTAATGCACGCATATGTTTCATAAACATAACTGTACAAATATAAATAGAATGTTTGTTCTTGTTTTTATTCCTTACAAAATTTTTTGATCTAAAGTTAAATTTCGAGAGTGTCAGTTTTAACAAGAATGTCGTGATTCTAACGATTTTTAGATTATAAATTATAAACATGAATAATGAATAATGAAAGAAACCTTAGGAGATGCTATTATATCAAATATTAACATATATATTGATGACTTCAATATTTGTCAATTAGATAACTGGATTATTGAATCCAATAATTAAATTAACATTTAGATCAAAAACTGACAAAAGTAGCGAATTTTGACGAATTATATTAATTGCTCATCGACAATATGTAATAAGTTAAATTAATATTTTCGTAGAATAAATTACACAAAATTCTTACCAAAAGGATTGATAGAGCATATGGATATGCTGAATCGCTGTTTCTACTGCAAACGGAATTTTATGGTTCGCTACACACGATGGGTAATTCCATATTATTTTCCAAACAAGCTAGCTGAGCATGTGAACATGTGTCAAACGCTAAAACTGGCATATTTTGTACTAATTGAACGTTATTGTCATCTTAATTGCTCCAGATGTGGTAACGAATCGAATGCGTTTCAAAATTGAAAAAACTAAAATTCAGATTTATGTAATTTGTAGGACAACATATATTACTAGGTTTCGTAACATATATCCAATGTATACGCCACGAACAAAATGATATGATTCTACAATATCTTTTGATATTGTTGGTAACGTTATTGATATATTTTAATTACTTTACTAATGAGTATTTACCAGGGTCGGTAACTTATCAGAATTTCGAGGAAATGTGGAATTCTCTACCAGTTAGTTCGGGATGATAAGAGCTCCGATAGACGTAGGTTGCGTTCGAAAAGGCACTTTTAGCGCAATTTAGTGCTGAAAATCTATAATTCAATTTGCGTGCATTATAGATTCTCAGCGTTAATAGCATTTCTCCGTACACACCCACGTTATGACATCTACTGTATAATGTTACGCTTGTACACGATGCTTGTTTTCTTGCTGGATTGCTTGTGTTTTAGTAAATTACTAAAATTGCACCAGAAGGCAGAATTTTTAGTTTTTCTAGAATTTTTCTTCTAGAATTTCAACAAGCATCGTGTGTCACAGGCTTTACTGTCCATCAGATCTCGTCACAACTCATAACACTGTTTTCCATATATGTAATTGCATTTTTCACTGGGCGGCACTGACAATGAGCGCACTGAAATCGGCACTGTCAGAAAAATTAAAACTTATAGCCTATAAGTTAACAAAAGGATGTTCTCTTGATATCTTAAAAATTTTTTTTAAATATCTTAAGAACACTTTTTAACTGTTTTTTTTTGTTTTTTTTTTGTTTGTTGTCTGGGGTGCTTCTGTCGAATTTTTGCTTTTAATGCGCACTGAGTGCGCTCGAGTTTGGCCAGTAAAAAACTATCTATAATAAATAATTTAAAAAAATTATCCAAAGTCCGAGTATGGGAAATCCATACTTGAATTAATTTGATTGTAGAGCTCTTCACATTTCATAAGTTGCCGATACTGGCACTTACATTTAAATATATGATGTTTTATATGAATAGAAATATTGACAACAGACGAGCCTTGTTTCGTTTTGCATAATAAGAAGCTCGACATTCACAAAAATGTGATTCACAAAGAAATAATTATCAGAATTAAGAGTCTATCTCATGTAATTGTATATTTCACATATATAAGTTTACCGCATCTATCTATAATGTAACTGATTTATAATAATGTAATTGATTTGTAATTTCTCATTTGTTCTCACTTATATTTATATATTTGTGATATAATATTAGAGGTTTGTTATCAATAGGGGCAATGGCAAAAGAGAATATCGTTAGATATTTGATTATAAAACGATTACATTGACAATAAAATAACATAAAAATAATATAATATGATACGTATGATATTAAACAATAAACAATAAACAATAAACAATAGTATATTGTAGTATACGCATATACACTATACATACATATTATAACAATTTATATATAACAATATTCATAAGAATATGCAACAGTATATTTGTCACACAATTATATAATTACACATAAATATTTTATTTTTTATCATTATTTTTATAAAACTATTATAAAAAACAAGTTATTATTTTATTATTAAATAACGATTATAAATATTTTCATGTAAAGCATGCATTCTGAATATGTCCCAATGCAGGTTTATACAAATATTAAACATAAACTTTCGTACATTGTATTTACACATTGCATTTAATTAATAATAAATTTTATAATCATTATTTTAATTATGCATTTGTTTGGATATAACTTTTCAAAAATAAAATTCATGATAACGTTTACGATTCATGCCAGTGACATCTGAAATGAATCAATATTTAATACAAAAACAGAAAAATTGTATATGTTTTAAATAATATTTTATAATATGTAAAAATTTTATAAAATATTTTATATTTTTTATAATATAATATACATATTATATATTGTAACATGAACAGAAATGACCCACATAAACTATTACAATTAATATCTTGAACTAAATTTTAATCCTTTTTGGTCTCAAATTTTTTGGGGTTTCAGGAAACCTAAAATTCAGGACTTCTATATTAGACTGACTTTCCTCTATTTTGCTTAAAAATACAAAGCACCCAGACAATACGCATGTCTAAAAGACTTCTTAATGCCACTCTAACGGCTGAAAAAAGGCATGATTCAATACAAAATTCATTTCAAGGTTTTATTACACATGTTTTAAATCACAAATAAAAATTTTTTCATATTTTTTTATGACAAAACGGCGACGCTAGAGCCCTGCAAAGAAAAGCTCTCTTTGTGAATAGTAATACACGCACGGTAAAATCTCGTCCAATTTTCAGTCTGGAATAGAGGAGCGAAAAATTTAAATTCTGTATATAATTCACTAGTGAAGTACGTACGGAAAAAAAATTAAAGAAATTTTTGTAAAAATGGTGCTGTAAGTTTTCACTTTCCAATGAAAAATTACGTAGAAAATCGTTTGTAAAAAGAAGTTCTCAATAGAACGAGAAATCCGTACGTAGTTCCGTAGAAAATATAATTTTAAAGCTGCAGTCAAAATTTTAAACGAATCAATGAAGATTTCTTGGAGTCATGTTACCGTCCGATTTGAAAAATGCAGTTTCGAGAAAACCGCGTTTAAAGTTTTACTTATCATTTTTCCTATCATGAGAAACATTGATTTACAATCTGCGATGCATGGGCCATACAACTGGCCTTCTAAATTAAAGTAGAAGTTTAGAGTTCCTTGGAATTCGTAAGCAAGTTAATCTCTTCATTATTCCAGATATGCGGATCAAGACAATAGAGCACAAAAGCTCAGAAAAAGCTCGGAGCGCTCTACGCGCAGCTACGTATATTGATCAGAATAAGCATTAAAAAATTTTTCCCCTCCATAAAACTCATCAAACCTTATTCTTAAGATCTTTAAGTATAATTTGAACTAAAAAATTTTTTTCGATTTTTTGAATATTTTAGAGTGACATTATCCCTTAAAGACATCTTTTTTAGACATGCATGTCTAAAAGACATCATAAAGATGTTTTTTAAACATGCATATTGTCTGGGGCAGAAGTAACTTTGAAATTTCAAATAAGTACTAATAAATTTCAAGCAAATATCTAATAAAACATGTAATAATTATTTCCATATGTCTAAAAAAAACAATTAACTCCTATCCAAAATGTTTTTCTTAGAACCATGACCTTTAAAACTTATGATCGTTTAACGTTTAAAATGAAACGATTTGATGAAATCAAAGTAAACTGAAAATAAAAATAAAATTATATTATAATAAAAATATTATAATAAAAATAAAATTACGAAATAAAATTATAATTTATTTTATTATACGCTAAAAATGTTTGGCAGTTTACTTCTAAACATTTGTTCCAAGAATAAAAAAATTATTTTGAATTCGAGATAACATTTCAAAAATTACTGTGACCCATATCTCTTTTTTTAAACTAAACAAGTGTTTATAAATAAATAGAACACTTGCAACATTTAATAAATTAAATTGTAATATTATTTTGTGTTTTATTTTTACTTTCAGTTACCTCAATTTAATCAAGTGGTTTCACTCTAATCTTTACACTCTAATTATTAATATATATCCAATAATTTTTAAAGAAATAATTTTAACAAAAAGAAGTTTTAGGTAAAACTTCTCTTTAATATAGATTGCGAAAACGATTGGTTTTACATAAGTATTCATTTGAAGTTTCAAAATTGCTATCTCCGCTTTACTCTCTTAGAGAGAAGCGGGAATAATATACGGAAAAGGATCAATCTCAATATGAGTTTGAAAGTCTTTGAAACCTAAAAAAATCGAAAACGATTAAAATTGATCGCGTATTTCTTGAGATTAAATGGTAAATAATTTATGTGCCATCCTATGTATCATAATCTATATCTAGAAAGAGTGACCGCAAAATTAGCCCATTTTTGGTCYCGCGATTTTGGAATTGAATTGTGTGCCAAACGATAGCTTATGATGAAACATTAATSACAACAAATTTTCAAGTTGARCCTATAATTGATTTAAGCAATATGAGGGGTCAAAGTAGTTAAAATTCATTAAAGCCTCAGCCCATATGTTTTGAGGCACGAACTTTTATATCTGTCCGATAATTTAAAACTTCATATCCAGGGGTTTTGCTGGCTGCTAACAACAAATTTGAAATCAGATTTTCCCCAAAAAATTCAAAATGGCCAGTTTAATATGGCTAACATATATTTAAAAAATGTTTTAATTTCTATGAAAAATATCTATGTGTTTTCTCTGATTATAAATCTGAATATCCAAATCTAAATTCAGATTATAACGAATAAAAATAATTAATATCGCTAATTACATTATAGACCGAACAATGTAATGGAATCTTCGTCCAATCTGTCTGTCCATTTTTCCGTCTTTTCTGCCTTTGGTCTTCCTCAGCCTTTATTTCTGTCTATTTCTGTATCTGTTTATCTCTGCCTATATCTGTGTCTGTCTGTCTCTGACTGTTTCTGCCACAGTCTGCGTCTCTCTGTCTTTGTCTCCGTCTATCTCTATTTCTGTTTATAATATCATTGAATTTTGTTCTGTAAATCGATCTGCARTAAAAATCCATACTGATATTTAGTTTCCTTGATTTTGTTCTTTATTAATGATTATGGATACATTATATATATCACGATTGGGTATATTTATGATATTGGCCCATCCAAGAAGTCACACAATTGTCATAATGTGACTGCAATGATGTGACCTTGTGCAATTCAAGCACCACTTTCACATGTACAATAATATTCTGTAACTAAATCTCCTGTTTTAGCTTTATCCATGAGTACGAATATGTAATGATGTTTTCCACCACGGTATCGAGATTTCGTGTAGGCCTTGACTAGCAAAGGATTTTCAACCCATTTGTATAGTCTAAGGTTGCAGTTCGATGTCTAGGTTTCAGTCAAACTTTCGCACCAGAAGTTCCCTCTTTTGATGTTCTGCATAATACGAGATCGCATTTTTTATTTGATATAGACCGAGGCTGAAGTAATATAAATCATCTATTGTGAGCTGAGGAAATTCAAGTTGTTGATTATTTTCTTCATTATCAATTGCTGYATATTCAAGTTCAAGATATGATTATTTAACTTGAGAAAGATTAAATTCCTGAACAACGATTTTTAAACGATTTGGAATGTTCACCCGAGATTTCATTATATGCGCAATATCTTCATAACTTGTGTCACTTAAAATTGGTTTATGAAATAAGTTTAAAAGGGCAAAAGCAATTTGGAGAGATTCATAATCGTTTGTCAAAGTTGCATTATGAGCTGACAGAGAAAAGATTTTGAATTTCTTTTTAAGTCGACTAAAAACTTGTTCTAATACCCAGCGATATTCCGTGACAAATCTTGATTTCAATAGTATCAAGCCTGAGACAATAAACATGCAATTTCTTGTTAGTAGTTAAGAAATTTACAACATCATGAAAACCTCTATCTACTGAAACGATGTCGCCTTCATGGTGCTCATTTCATCTGAATATCTACTGAAATCTTGTAATATACAATAGTTGCATCATTGTGAGTCGCGTCAAATGGTCTAAGAATAAAAAGTACTCAACCGTCAGGCAAACAACCCACCATAGATTTGACAAATGGCATTTTTTTCTGCTCTCTCCACAATTGCTTTCGTCTCGCATAATTTTTCGATTTTTGTGCAAGGCGGTAGATGGCATCAAATATACTACAAGTTTTATCATCGGGAATATCAAACAATGTTTTTGCCATTGGAGTATTATGAGCGATCATTGTAATTAATGAATTTTGGAACTAAATTCTTATGAAAATCCTCTCTTGCTAAATTAATATAATTGGCATCGTTCGCTCGCAAACTCCAAACAAAAAAACTAGTTGGTTATTAGAAAGGGCAGTACGTAACTTGCACAGCAAAACATACTTTGGCTCACTAGTTTTGATGAATCAACAGATTTGCTCGAATTTTTTTTTTATCGCAAAAGAAAACCATGTTTTAAATGTCTCATCGTTCATAGAATCAATTTTGTCAATATTGAATACGAGTTTGTCGTTGTTTTTCAATTCTTGATAGTATTCATACATAATCATTGACTATTCTCTGCTTTTCAACACTCACTTCTTGTGAGACTTGCTTGACGAATGTTAATAATGCCTACATGTTTATTGCACATACGGGCATTATATTGAGCTAAGAATTTATAATTCATAAGTAGCTCATGGCGAATCATGTTTGGAACTGAAATCAGATTTTCAATATCTTTGCAGTTAAACATACATCGGCTATGGTAATTAATTTCCTTTCGATAAATAGATAAATCAGGCTCGTTTTGATCAGAGAGAGGCGATGACACGAGTTTTCTACTCAGTTTATAACATGTATGACTTTGCTGTTTGGTGGAATATTGCTTACTTCGTTTAGTAATAAAACGAAAATTAATTTTCGTTTTATCGTGTTATAAGTTTATCGCAAGTTGTTGATAATAAGCAATGGATTTAGAATGCTGTCAACAAAAGTGCTTTCACTTTTACACCATCTTGCGGTAGATAGTGCATTTTGTTTATAATGGTTTCCTTAATAAATCTAAGTCCATTCTCATTTTTTAATGTAAAAACTATTCAAAATGCCTTATCTATCTTCTCGCATGCAAAATTCAGCTCTTCTAATAATATTGCACGTTGCACAATGCGCCATTTTCTATGTAATGTCACAACATCACAACATGGAAGATCATAACAATAGCTTCATATACTTCGTTTTCTGCCATTATGATGCTTGATTATATTATTTTCAGATAGCCTTACACAAAAAATTTAATATATTAAAATCTGGGGACCTGGTAATTGGACCGTCTCGACCAATCCATCTATTTGATTAATGTTTAGTGAAGAAATTGCGAACTTCTCGGCGAAAATGCTCCACCGTCCTGAAAAAATTGTATTTGTACGAAGAGGCACGTCTGCAAGAAGCACTGGTAATTGATTTTCTAAGAAACTAACTTAAATATTGTTTAAATGGGGCGGGAAAAAATACGGACTTATTTGATGAAAATCATTAAAGGAAATATTTATATTTAGCAACGGGCATAAAACTATTTTTTACGTATACATTCGCCATTTGGAGATTATTCCTGCCTATATATTGATGGATCATTTATATTAAAATTGATATTTGATTGTTTTTGTTTACACTCGCCAGTAACTAATTGTTAATTTGCTTGGATCCACGTATACAACGCACATTGTATCTTATTGTGCGTTCTCCGTAACATTATTATTCTCGCCGTGTCAGATTTTGGGAACGCTCATTCACCGAAGGCTAAGAAGACTCAGAGGTCCTCCAGAAAAGAAGAAGATGAGGAATATCTCAATCTTGAAGATCAGCTATACGGAATAGTTGAGTAAGGATAAATAAACTTTTGCATATAAATAGAAAATAATATCGTTCAAAGCTTTAAGCGTTTTTCTCAAAATCATGTTTTTCAAATTGTAGCATAACTCGAATAAAAAAATTTTGACCGATTGATTTGAAATTTGAACTGTAGCTGCTATACTAAATTCTCTAGAGCAATACGTAGGATTTTTACAGTCAGTTAAAACATTAAGTTTTCTTTGTTATAAACAATTTTGTGTGAGATTTTTTGAAAAGAAAAGAATTTTTTTTTTTTAATGTTCATCATTTTTGCAAAAATTAATATTTTTACAATCCTACGTATTTCTCTAGCAAATCTAATGTAGATTAAAAAAATATTTGATTTTTTATTCTAGGTGAAGATGTATGACAATTCTGCTGCAAGCCTCGAAGGCCTCCTAGAAAAAATTGCCTTCTATTTGCGCAACTGTTGCGCTGCCATTTTGTTTGTAAAATTAAAAAAAAATTTTTTTTAATACCTTATCAGAAGCCATAAATAAAGATTACAAACCCAGTTTTCTATTTATTTTATTTTTATTTGTTAACCTGAAAAAAAATTACCAAATTTCCTTACTTTTTCAACCGTTTATTGTTATGTTACCCCTTAAGATATATCTACATCTCTTAGGTTTTAAAAAAAGCATTTTTTTTAGTATATCATCGTACAAATAAGTTATTTAATTTTAAATAAAACTGAAAGTGTGACAATTAATATTCGGTCCCCCATATTCGATGGTGATGGTAAATATAACCATCATAAATTGTCACACGTTCCAAGGTAGTTATATTTAGAAATTTTTTTGCAATAACAACTTAATACACAATAATTTATATTAAATTCTAATGCGACTTGTCAGAAAAATAAATTATGTATTATTTTACGTATTATTTTTACTGCTCTAACGGCTTCCAAAATAATATTAGACGGAATTTTATCTTTATCTATCTTCTTTTCTTTTTTTCGCGCGTATTATAGTTACATTTTAACTTTATGTAATCTTTCATAACTATTCAAGCCAATGTTGCCAGTAAATGGAAAACGCAGCTTTCTCGAAGAGTAGAGAGATTTAGAACAATTTACCCCACATGGCTATTTCTTAGTAAGAGAGATATATTCAGAAATTTTGCTACAATAATGATTAATCAACCACAGCAAAACTTATCTAAATGCTCATGTCATTTTCTATTTTTTACAATAAAATCGCGATTAGTAATGCCAAAAACTAACAATAAACAAAATAAGAGATTTAATTTACAGAAGGAATTAACAGAAAAATTTAATTACCATTACATTTTCTTAAAAGTTATTGTAAGTAATATACGCGATGCTTTTAGCGCAAACCATTTTATACAACAAATTAATGTTCTACAAAATAATCCACAGTATAAAGAAAAGAATTTTCTGGCGTATATTGATTAATTAAGCTTTTTGACAACCAACCTACCCTACAACTCTCCAGAAACTACGGTATGTATCAGAACAATTTATAATATGCAACWACATAATTTTTTTTTTTTAAGCAATTATGTGTTTTCTTTATATCAATTGAATTGTCTTATTATTATGTGTATAAAAGAATTCAGATACAGTTACTAAAAAATGAATAGTTTACGAGATATTTTAGATTCCATGTCAAAATGTGTGAACTTTGTCAACTTATATCTCAAAGAGTACTAAAAAAAGTATCATTGTAATGTTTTGAAAAGCTCTCGAGATCAGCTACAAGAATATACCCGAGTAAAAATTTTTTTATATGGTCATATATAAATATATATTATCATATATAACTCATATATGATGCTAYCTGATCATATATTAYATCAYATATAATYARATATAAAATAATATTTGTCCATATTTGTAAATATATGATTTCATATTCAATTATATATGATCATGTATGATAGTATGTTTCAGATATGATTCTATATATTCGCATATATGATTTCATATTCAATTATATATGATTACATATGATAGTATGTTTCAAATATGAATTCATGTATAATCATATATGATTCTACATATACACATA